>NJDC01003264.1:110432-123388 GCA_002245475.1 Calephelis virginiensis
TTACGCGGAATTAGCAAAATAAAGGCTTATTTTACATCTTTTATAATGGATTTCCGCAAAGTAACGCCTGATTCAATAAAATATCTAAAAATAAATGAACAAATTATCATAATTTATACGGAACCACATTAGACTACCTACTACTACTACTACCTATCTAGTAAAAAAAGTGTTCAAAAATAGAGCACTTTGAAAGTTATATGTTAGTTTAACATAAAAAAGAATCACCTTGGAAATTGGGAACTTCTTTTGTTTTGTCGTCATTAATAATTGTGAAATAGGTTAGGTAGTTAAATATACGAATTAATACAATTAATAAAAGTTATAATTTACCAAAGCTTTTCACTACGGAAAGGATTTAAAAGTCGGTGACGAAAATTCTTACATTTTTAATGGAAAACGCTGCTTATAATTTCATGACAGCATGAAATGAAAAATTGTATTTACGGAATTTATGCTAAGAAAATGTATCAAATATATGTATTAAATACATAAATATATACATACCAAAGTATTTTACTGTGCTGTGCAAAATAATTAAATATTTATACAAAATATTTATTTATACCCATGTGTTTTGAAATACTCATTTGTATTTCAAAGTTATTTTTTGTGTTTGTTACTAATTGTTTAAATTAAACATTTTGACCCCTGATACGGTCAAATAAACTACGATCTTAATCATAGCTTTGTAATTTTTTTGGAAGCAATATAAATGACAGTTCTACTAACATAAAAACATAAAGTAAGTAACAAGGGTCTGGCTGGACATAGATCTACTACTACTAGAAACAGACGCTAAGGTATTTCTCTCGTAGATAAAATAGCAGGACATAACTTCTTTATGCGTCTGACGTCAAGGCTTTGACTCTCGTTGGATAGGGCGATCATTGAGGTATTTACGACTTTCTAGTAAAATAAAATGTTTAGCCTCGCTTAAGTCGCTGTCCTCAATTTACCTTGTCTTTTGGCACTACATTTTTGACGTTTGTCCATAAGTTTCTATTTCGGTCCGAGATTTCTATTTTAAATGAGAAAACCGTTTAAGACGTGGTAAGACAGAAAAGTGCTTAAATATGTTCTCTACACTGTTTCCCAAAATCGTGTGTTTGTTTTCTTACAGGAAAATATTACATTACCCTTAAAAAATTAAAATAAATACATTTGATAACAAAAAATTGTCTATTCTTCTTAAAGTCTCCGGTTCCATCTCCGGAACTGGCATTAAATGTGTATTTTAGTTTTCTAATAAATAGCGCTGTCGGTGCTCGGTTGGCGATAGGCTTACCAACTAACACATTGAGGGAGTCAATATCTTCGGGTAGTCGTGGTTGCCGTGGTTGTGCCTCTGTCGTCCTCTTTGGGGGTAATGTCGCGAAGATACTTTTCTTTTTAAATTAAAGCACTTATTTATATTTACTATAAGATTTATTATTTATTACAAGCAAATTTAAAGATAGATTAATTTTAATAATTTCTACCGTACACTTCACCGTTTCCAATCATAGCCAGTCAGGCAAGAAACGGCAAATCAAATTCTTCGGCAACCAGGCCCATATCCTATCTGCCTTCCACTACCAAATTGAATATGCAACTAAACAACTGAACAAGACTATTCTTAGTGAATGGGTTGGATTTTTTAGAAGTTAAGTTAAAATGGATATGCATTTAAGCAAAAAACACACACCACTATAATACTATTCTGTACTGCCAGTATCAATAATACACACACTGTACACTCAACTTACGTTTCGCTTCGCAACGGAAGCATCATTCAGACAATTAGCTGCATTCGACGAAAGTTCCGGATTCGAATCCCGGGTCGATCAATAAAAAGAAAATTGGATTTTTCCAATTTTCTAATAAAATAAATGTTGGTCGGGATTGGAAATGTGCTCGGTTAGCGATAGGCTTGCCACCTATCACATTGTGGGACTTAGTGTCTTCGGCTAGTCGTGGGTGCCTTGGTTGTACCTCTGCCTACCTCTTCGGGGATATGGGCGTGAAGATACTTTTTTCCACGCATATATACGTAATTTTACTTTGATTAAAATATAAGTTGATTTCCTCAAAGTACCGCCGTTGCATTGATAAATTATGTTTTTAATAGTCAAGTATGTTCATGTCCGTATCCGTCCGAAGAGGTAGTTAAATGGCATATATAAACAATAGATAGTATATAATTATTATTAAATCTTTATCATTTTTTATTTTTAAGTTTTGAAGTCGGTTTTTATCAACGTATATATTTTTATTTAATACTTTTAGTTTATTGCTGATATGATTTAATTTAATAAAAATAGGCATGGGGATAGGTGAAAGTAGATAAAATATGCTAATAAAATGAAAACTAATGGGCCTACCTGAATAATTTTTTTTATGAGACCAATTTGAAACTATTCCGCATCAAACAAAAAAAGAATTACGTAAATCGTTCCAGAAACCTCGGTGAAATCGTTGTACATACGTTAAAAAAAATATCCTCCTCCTTTTTTGACGTCAGTTAAAAAGTAATATGTGTTATAATAAAATCTGTAGAGTGAAATTTTGTCTTCTAAGACTCGAGAGTAATCTAGAGGGAAATTTGATATTAAATATTTCTCTTATAAATAATACAGTTGTGAGAACCCTTAAGCCGATCAAATGTAAAAAATTAAAAAGGTCTCCGGGTCTCTTGTGTAACTCAATTCAGTTGACTGACCAAACTTATGTATTTCTAACCTTTTACCAAAGGTTCTTATTGAGCATTGTACGTGATGTTCCTTTAAATTTCTATTTTCACAATATTCACCTAAATGCTTCTGAAAATATTCAGTTCGCGTGTTTTGGGGATCTTAAAACGTTTTCCAAATTGATATATAAATTATTTCAAACAAGGCCTTTCTTAGAGAATGTGAAACGTAATCAGAGTTGCTCTTAAAAAATTCGACCTTTGATCTAAAAGTTGGTAACAATATTTACAATGCCTTTGAGCTCTTTGGGATACCTATACCTGATTTTATTTAAACGGTTTACAAACATGTTTATTTATCTTTAGCTAAGCTATGTTTTGTTTGCGATTTCTTTTGGATTATAATATTATTTAAGTTTCCGAAAAGAACTCGAGAAGAAGACAAGAATAAATAAATATTCCTGATCAGGTTACACAAATTAAATCTAACCCCAAAGCAAGCAAATTATATACTTGTGTTAGGGGAATTAGTCAAAAAATACTTAAAGAATACTCAAATACTTGAATAGGTATGAGAAGAAATTTAATAAACACCCATGTCCCTCTCGGCCGAAAAAATAAATGCGAATGTAGTTTTGTTTGTTACACTTTCAGGCGAAAACTACATAACCTTGCATCATAAAACTTTGTACGTATATTTTTAGAGCTGTTAAAAGTAAAATAGGATACGTCTTAAATGACTTGCGGTTAACATTAATAATTTATCTAAGATAAGAGATTGGGGTATTGTATGTTATTAACCAGGCAACCACTGTTATTTTTGAATAAATAACATAACTATCTTAGTAACAAAACTATTAGTCGTATCTTTATCCGTAGACATGTTATTAATATTGGCCCGTTAATGCTGTTTATTGAAAGGTGAAGTAAAAGACACGTTACGTTCAATTTCATTCATTCAAACCATTAGGTTGGGCACATACTTCGCATCGACACAGTATTACGGCTAGAAGGCTAGCTATAGACGTCTTAGTACATAAACACCTTAAAAAGCAAGTGAAGCCGCGAGCAAAGGTTAGTTAATTATAAGTCAGCTATAATCTACGGCTCAGAGAGTATTAGCAAATAAAATTTAAATTAATTAATGGCTTGATACTGAGATAATTATATACAGTCAAGAAAGAAAATATATTTATTTTACATTAACCTTAGAAGTGGCACTTTTGGAGCATTTTTGTGTGTGTACTTAGTCTACCACCGAACCGAAACGCGGCCACATACTGAGAAGATTTGGCAAAAATTTAGCGGGTTTGTCTCTTTTCCTTATTTAAAAAAAATATACAATGATTAAAGTTATTATACATTACATTTTTATGAAACGAGCAGCCCTGTACGTGCTTCGCTACGTATTCATATACGCATGAATGAAACAAAAATAGAAAAATTACACTGTTAAAAAGTTCAATATGACAGCATAATGAATAAAGTTTCAATTTAACTGAAAAATGACTATTAATAAAATGATCCGCCATTTATTAAATTCATTTGTTACAAATAATGTGATAATTGAAAAACCGCTTGACCGATTTTATGCAAAATTGACATAAAACATCTACTAAATAGTCCGAACAAGGCCTAAACATTTGGTTTGGATAGGTGAGCCTGAGCCCGTTCTTGAGTTATAAAATTACAACCAAATTTTTATTATATATGTAGATTGACATAAGGAGCAATTAATCCCAAGCTCTTTTATCTGCCAAATATACAGCTGATGTATAATAACTTAATAACCGTTTTCATATAATTTAAATTTAACACATTTCTTAAATTTATTAATTGGTCAGTCTTTTATATAATCGGAAAGTTTATTATAAAATCGTATACATTGACCCATGAAAGAATTGCTTACTCTGTGGAGACGAGACACATGCACAGCAAGATTTTTGTAAGTCCTTGTGGCCTTCCTATACACAGCATTTCTTTTTATTATTATTTCTTTTAAATGAACTTACATAATATATTTCTGTAAATATATATTAAATTTTGTTTTCTTTGAATTTTTCTCTCAGGGGAACTCTCATAGTCGTATAATACCTTTCTTTCTACCAAAAGAATAATGCGGACTATCAGCCAGAAACCATAGATGTTACTTGTGCGTCACCATCTTATGTCCAGATCTAAATGCCATTTTTTTAAATTAACTACTGGTAGGCAACATGTTGTCAAGATAGATAAAAATATTTGCATTATTAAGCATAACTAAAAACCACAAGTTGGATTGAAATGTATATGAGTCTATCTCGCCTTCCCGAGAAGGAAAGAACCATCTTAGTCGGTTTATTGTTGGCTGATTAATTGCTAAACAATCATATTTAAAAGTAAAAGAAACTTAAAGTTGAAGAGATAACCTACTTTTTTGGAATCAGTTAAAACAGGAAAACATTACGAAGTGTAGGAACAACCTACGCTTATTCAGTCTCTTCAGTATGAATACTTAACAACGAGTCAATCATTCCATATTTCTTCAATCAAAGAATTTCATATATTCACCATATTCCCAACAGCTTTTTAGCTATGCGAAGAATGTACAAGATGTGTCCTAGTCTCTGTGTATGACATATTTCATTCATGCAGTAATTTCATACTCTATTGAAAGCCAATTTTAAATAAATTGCTTGTCTTTAAAATTTCTTCAAGAGTTGGAGACATTTCGTTCATTATTCGATTTTCGGGGATCGGGATACACCTTGATGTAATTACATTTCTACTGCCTCTATCCAAAAAGTAAAAATAGAAAAGTTGACCGAATGAAAGAATGCTAAATTTGACAGCAACAATAATGTAATGTAAGAATAAGTGTCAACTTTGACAAGCACAGTCCATAGAACACACGCTTCTGTACTTTTTGCCCCTAACAGAAAAAGAAGGAAGTTCTAAGTTTGACGAGTCTGTGTGTGTGCCTATCAGGGGCATCTTAAATTTGGAACGGATTTACGAATTGCCATGCGGATTTTTTTGTTTAAAGGCAGACGTGATCTAGATAGTTCTCAGCTACATTTCATGTAAGTTTTGTCGGGCGTTGCTGGTTATTTTTTATTCTGTGTTATACTTGAATGTATTTGTAAGGCCTAAGAGCGTAAATATACCATACGGATATAATATTTTACTCACATTACCTATAATCACAGTGTGGGACTACAAAATATCGGATAATTGTTGGTGCTTTCTTTTTAAGAATAGAGGTGTAAATATATTTTTTTATTAAAATGTATATAAATAAATAATAAGTAAAACTTGGGAATTTACGCACTGATCTAACCTTAACCAATTAAATTTCATGCCTGTGCTATCGCTATTAATCAACGGTACTAAGACAGAAATACCTAAATCGATATTGGAATAAATCCAGATAGCCAGTCGTCTATATCAAAAATGGTGTCCCCACAGGCAATCGAACCCGTCCTCGTGAATGTTCAGCGACGATAAGCGTGTATGCTAATCTCTTGACCAAAGAAACACTCAAAATTATAGTGATAAACAAACCAATGGCTATCTTTTTCCAAGCTGATTGGTAGTCTTGATATGGTATTCCAGGAAACAGTGCAAACCAACAAGAAACGGTAAAACCATACGAAGCAGAACACCAGTTACGATGCGTAGCAGAACATCAACTATTATGCGAAGCAAATAAGTAATTACAATGCAAAATAAATGTAAAGAAGAAAAGTAGTAACGATGCGAACCAGAACGTCAGTTACGATGTAAAGCACAACATCAATTATACCTAATGTAAAGCAGAATACCAGTTGCAATGTCAAGCCAAACATAAATCAAAACACGAAGCAGAACATCAAATATAATACGAAGCAGAATGCCACTTCAAATGTAAGCTTCACACGTTATTATACGTGTTTTATTTTATTTTCTCGATGTTCTCGGAAGCGTTGTTAAAAATAATTCCAATTTATACGGAGCGGATTGTCTTTTTGTATCGCACTTGCAACAATCGCTGCAAATATTTTTAATCCGGTTCATCCTTTTATAACTTATTTTGTATTGTTCGCATGTTGAGAGTAAAAACAACGAGAGGTAATTTATTTTCGTCGTAAGAGAAAAAAGACTAGAATCTTTTACTGTAACATATATGGTATTTTTCTTATTGCATAAAGTATTTACCCATATTACCTATTCTTCTTTATTATAATATTTTCTGGAAAAAAATAGCGCCAAAGCAATATGACCGCTGCAAAATTCAGAAATATATACATCATCATTTGTGATGTGCTTCCGTCGAGAATCGAACCGGGATAGACGGTGGCGTCAGAAAGGCCACTTAGCCAACGGGTAAGCCAAAAAAATGTGGTACATCATAATCTTTATATATAAAATGAATCCAAATTTCCTGTGGTCATCTCATCACACGTTTTTTGTTGATAGTTATTATCAGGAGATCATTTGTAAAAAAAAAAACAATTTAATATTCATAATCGGGACAAGTTGACGCCTGTCAGGTCAGCTAGAACAAAATGAATTTTCGACTGACTACTAAAATGTTCACAAAAATTACATAATATTTTCATTATTTATTACCTCAGGGACAAGGGTTGCTGACTCAGCGAAAGTTACAGTAGGGACTGCCGCGCTGGATTCTTGTCAGCAACATTAAAATGGGGAGTGGCTTTGTAGAGGAAAATAGAAATGTCATTTTAACTAGTTTACACGATATACTAAGTTTCAGTAAAGTACAAATATGGAAAGTATGGAAACTAAACCAAGTTGATAAAACACACACACTCTATTGAATCAAAAGGGTTGTCATAGTAATTTTTTATTTTTGTATTTACCGTTCTGTAATAAGAAGGTAGTAATCTCAGGTAGTCTTTTATTGCCAATGAAAGACGAATACGCTTGTTGCATTTTTAAAAATACAACATGACGCTACTAAGCACCGCAAAATCCGCGTAGGAGCCTCGTTGATGTGTATGTATATGTGAATATGCCGTATCAATCATTTGTAGGTAGTCTACTTACTGTTTCATATATGTACTTGGCTTAAAGTTCCAAAAATTAATTATTTATTAGGTAAGTAGTAGCCTATGCCTTCGAATTGAGTTGAAGATAAGACAGAGTTTCTTCGGCGAAAATCTAAATCTAATAAAAAAACAGATTTTTTTTAATGATATTGGAAGGCAAACAAGCAGACGGATTTCCTGATGGTAAGAAATTCAAGCTGCTTAGAGACATCAAAGGTGGTATTGCCAACCTTTGGCCGTTGGCCGGGATGTTAAGTCTCGAGCAAAAGTAAATAAGTATATCCAGCTACCTTATCCTGCGCACCAGAACACGTCAACGGCAAGCGCTGAAATTATGGCGGCAGGAATAGATAAGGCGGTGTTACCAAACCCGGCGAGTCGCTTTGAGACTCTACCACCTAGTCAGATGTCACGGTGTTAGTCACGGTAAGCCTATGCTCGCCTTTTACGAGGCGCATGGCACAGGAAGAAGTAATACGATTCAGTTTCAAAGGAGATGAAACAGTTTTTTTTTAATATTTTAGTATCGCGTAAATAACTACTAGTAGGTATAAGGACATTTAAGTTTATAAAAAATAGAAAAAATAGTTCTGTTTTAAATCATAAAAAAAAAATCATAGACAGACACTTTGATTTTATTGTTTTATCATCCTAGAATAAGTGTGGCTGAAAGAATGTGTTGGTAATAAATCGGTTCGGTTAAAATGGTTCGGACATGTAGAAAAAATGACAGATGAATGATTGACAAAGCAGATATACCATGCCAATGTGTCAGGATGTAAATACTCGGGGACATCTTGGTTGACTTTCAAGAAAAGAGTGTACTCATTCCTTAAAGGTCGGAAACGCTGTGATATCTGTGATAATCCTGGTGTTGTGGATGTCCGTGGGCGGCGGTGATCACTTTCCATCAGGTGACCCACTTGTTCATTTGCCTTCTATTGTATAAAAAAAATCCACTATCAAATCGATGACTACCTATTATTCGAGGGTAGTGACAAGAGTCTTCCAAGCTATCGTCTTTGTATGAAAAAGCTAATGAATATGGATAATTCCAGGGGCTTTTACTTTAACTAAACACATGATCATATTCTAGGGGTTGGTTGGCTATATATAAGTAACCTATATTTGAACTTGGGGCTTTAGTTAAATCCATATCAAATTTCATCAAAATCGGTGTAGCAATTCAACATTGAAAGCATAAAAACCTGTCTGTTACATACGGATTTTCGCATTTATAACATGGTTGAGTAAAGTATTTTACTTCTTATACGATACTAGCCACCATTCATCTTCATGGTATTTTCATTTACAATAAAGTCTACAAATATCTTGCATAAGGTTGGCCATAACTGAAGAAATATTTTTGTATCGTTCCCCGCTTAGAATATGTTGGAAGAATGGAGATTCATGCTCTACATAAGCATTATGAGTGAATACACAATATCCTTTGTGTTCAAGAAAAATATTCATACGAGTATCAAAAATTCCAAAAATATTGACAGTTTTTGTATGATATCACATTTATATATCTATTATATTAAATTATTTTTTTACTAACTTAAGCTAGATCTGCTTTTACGCAAAGGGTTTTGATAAAACCTTGCTTAAATTATAGGTTTAATAAAAATAGTTTCAGATCCATGTACACCTTAATTTGTTTACTTTAATTTGTTTAAAAAATCATTTTAAATTAAGATGATTTTTTAATCAAATTAAAGCCAAGCCAAGTTATCATTTTCTAAACTATTGCCATTTCTCTGCTCACTTATCTATATACTAGCATCCTGGCTTCGAACGGGTGAATAAAATTTCTTTTTTGAAGTAAAAACTTCTTTAGCGGCGTTGCGCACTTTTTCGGAGTGGGTAAAAACTTCTAAACTCGCGTCAGATCGTAAGACGGCACAGAGCGCATTCGTGAATAAGATGGTGCAAGATCTAAAATAAACGAAGATTCATTGCTGTTTTTGTATTACTTAGATATTTCCGAAAGTACATAAGTCCTTATAATTTGTGTTCCGAAGAGTATAGGACTCGCAGTGGATAATACGCCGCAATATACCTACCTACCATTACATTATCACAAGACAACAATAACGCAGATACGCATAATATCAACAGTCATTGCTCTGTTTGTTCTATCTTGAAAATAAGCTTTATGTGTAGACGAGCAATGTTCGTTGTACAGATAATATGATGACGCTCCTAGCCATCACGTAGTCTTAATTTAGCGAGTTTTTGTCAAGCCAATCGCAGGTTATTGATATGAAAATAATATTTGTGCATAAATGATAGTATTTACATACTGATAATTAAAGCAATTCGTGCAAAATTATTCCCTACCCATTGCAAAGTATCAAAAATGCACAACGTTAATATTCAAGTTTTCACTTCTGCCGGCACTCCCGGAGTTTTTTTATAGAAATGACGTATGCCTATGCTTACCAGAAATAATGTTCGGCTTATTATAGCATGAGAATGGCAATACAAACAAACAATCAAATCAATTCTTTATTATGAGTATAGATAGCGTGGATGATATACTAAAAGCACCACCACTTACCAGATCCACTTTTATTTTTAAATCATCAAGGAAACCGTCAAAACCCACATAAAATTTAAAACCAATCTGTTCAGCCGTTTAGTCGGTATGTGAAAATACTCGTAGATAAGTACGAAGTGTAATTTTAGTATTCGATGGGAATAAAACATTTTACTGCGGTAAAAAGTAGTCTATGTTCGTTAGGGAAAATGTCGGCTTCTAATGGTGAAGGAATTATTCAAATCGGAGCAGATGCCTATAGTTGCCTATTCAATACTAACATTCAAAATGTTTGTCTTTATAATTAAACTAGCTGCCCGCCCTAGCTTCGCTTCGGTTAATAATAACAAGAATAAAAATCCTACTAATATTATAAATGCGAAAGTTTGTGAGTATGTCTGGAAGTCAGGATGTCAGTACGGATGGATGCAGTAAGCGCACATGTCTTTGCTACACTTCAACGATATTTAATTTCGCGCATGGAGATTTTAACTTCTAGATAACTCATTAGTTATTAATTTTTCTCTGATAGTGTAAAAGGCAATTTTGATCTAAATTACCGCATAACGTATCTAACAGATTTATTTGATTAAGGGTCAATATTGTATTGTTAAAAATATGGTCTAAAGTAACCCTTTATTTTACTGTTTTAAGTAAATGCAAAAAACGATTATAGTGGGTTATTCTTTAAAGATAGACATATACCACTGCTTACTTTTTTTGAGATCTATCGAAGAGGAAAAATTCCACCATAAATTGTTTTGTTGAAACGCAAAAGGTTTTGGCAGCGTTTTCGAGGAAAGCTCTCGATTGGCTTATTTTTTGCCGACATATTGAACTAATATCATTGTAATATCGTTGGTTTGTACAAAACATAAACTTACTATACACCAAAACCTTCCTCAAGAATTGTTCTACCTATTGTTGAAAACCGAATGAAAATCCGTTCAGTACTTTTCGAGTAAATCGCGAACAGACAGACAGACAGACGCGGCGGGGGACTTTGTTTTATAATATGTATTGGTATAATTAATGATAAATTTATCATATAATCATCATACTCAAAAGTCAAAATATTTAATTAGTACTATAATCTAATATTAAAATTAACTTTAATACCGACTAAATTACGAACGTAAATACAATTTAGATAAAAAATGTCGCGCTGATAAGCACGTTTTTATTAAGTTTGTTATTTTCCTCGCTAGGGAGCTCCGATAATGCGTGCGATCGCTGCAAATTACAAAGTACCATGAAAAAGGTGCGTTTTTTTTTGGAATGACTAATGTGTTGCCAACCTCGCGGTTTTTACAACTTCACCGGGCTTTGTTGGCCGAGCAGAGTGCTCCGCATGCTTCGTCGCGCTATTTATAGACATAGGCACGCACCGCGGCCAGCCGGTACCGCTGCAACCGCGATGTCCCTATATTTTAAACCTGTGATATCACCGAAACTATTCGTTTAATTTACATGCTGTAAAGGGCTATATTATTCTATATTAAATGTAAAATTTATTTAAGATACTTAATTAGATAAGGATTAATGCTGTATTGCTTTAAATCGCTTCGTAAATTAGCCATTATTTTTCGTAAAAAGGATAAAACTTGGTTATTGTAAGTTATCCCTAAGAGATAAACATATACCATCGCGAACTTTTTTGTAGACCTTTTTAAGGTAAACAATACTTAGTACATTATTTTGATCAATCTCGTAGAGTCCAGCCAGCGTTTGCAATGCAAGTGCAAAAAATATGTTTATTTACGACTTCGCATTAGAAATCTTGAAATTATCAGTGGTTCTCTAATATATAAAGCATGTTATTATAAATATAAACCTTCCTCTTGAATCACTCTACCTATTTAAAAAAAACCGCATCGAAATCCGTTGCGTAGTTTTAAAGATATAAGCATCGAACATACATATATACATACAGACAGACGCGGAAAGCGACTTTGCTTTATACCATGTATATATTAGTGTAGATATAAAAATAATTCCCCATTTTGTATAATGACAACATGCCGGCATGGAAAGGCCAATTTTGAATTTATTTAATTGTGTTAGTTATTGTCTTAACAAGGTTTTTATGAGGAAAGAAGCCCGGAAAATGGAGAGAAAATGTGAACAACAGTACTTTATTTTTGTCCAAACAAACTGTAGCTGTTCAGTTTCGCGCAACTTTAATAAAAAAAAACAAGTTTGCTATGTTTTTTATTCGCCCAAATCATATGACACTAGTTGCCTTATATCTGAATGCCATTAGACTTACTTTCAAATTATACGGGTTATAATTTTTCAAATAACTATATACCAATTCGGGTTTGCTATGTCAGAATCTGAAAAAGAAAAAAAAAATGTAGAAAAAATATATATTTGCGGATTATGAGTGCTACAAAGATGTTACAAAATTATTTAAGCGTTCCTACATTTTCTACCAACTTGTGGTGTGCAAATATTTTAATATGTTTTTAATTATTTATTCACGATTTACTATTTACACACTGTTTTTTATTTGTTTTGAGATTACATGATTATTTATTAATACACACAATTTTTAGAATGTAAATTAATTTATTCCTATCTACCGTAAACTACCACCAGAATCAGAATCAGAATCAGAAAAATCTTTATTCACTTGAACCATACAAGTGGTATCGACATTTTTTTTAAACTACCACCGGATCGGAATCGCGGCCACACACTGAGAAGA
>NJDC01003265.1:0-28097 GCA_002245475.1 Calephelis virginiensis
TTTTTTTATTGGAAAATTGGAAAAATCCAATTTTCTTTTTGTTGGCCGACCCGGGACCTCATGCAGTCAAGTCCAATACCCGGACCGCTAGACCACAGAGGTGATAAATACATATAAGTAAAAATACATATAAGTAAAAATAAATATAAGTATCTTTATATTGTTTATTAATAAGTTGAATGGTACCTGTACAAATAAGTATTTGTCGGTGCGAAGGTATTTTCCGCTAGTCAGTTGCCAAGAATGTCAAATAGGCATTAAAATTATTTTTGTTTAATTTATAATTGTTTTGTGGCGGTGAAAGAAACTATAATACTTACTTAAAAATTATAAAAAAAAAGTTAAAAATTACCTTACTAAAATGGCGTAGCTAAAAACCATATTGATCAAGTCCCCTTTAAAAAAAACAGTCCATTCGATTCACTTCTCGAGTCTTACTACTAAGTATGGTGCATTGTTTATAAATGTAAGTAAAACTCGACAAAATTTGCATTAAACGTAATTAAGTCAAACAATGTTTATAAGATCTTGACAAATGTGACCATAGAAATTCGTTAAATGAAAGTTTGCATAATATTAATATACTCCTAGCGGAGGCAGTAACATGTTCTCGTTGTGTTGCCAGATACAGAAGAAAATTAGTTCTGATATAATTAATTTCTTCTCCTTTTATACGGACTGTAGTTGTTAATGTTATGGTTTTCAGTATCGTTTACGCTTGCTAGTTAGTTACGCTAATCTGATTTTCATACATTTTTCTGGCGTTAACGTGAAACGAATCGTCAAATTCTATGCATGTATTTCATTGTATCTATTCTTATCAGTGATCTAAAAAACGTATCTTCACGCTCGAAGGTAGATAAGGTAAGCAGATGTGCAACCAGTACACCCACGACTAGCTGAAGATAACCTCAGTCCAGTTATTATTAATCTGATGAATTTAATTTGCATATTTTCTTATGACATGAGAAAGCAAATAAACAGGCGGCTCTCCTGATGCCAGACAATGTACAAAAAATCAGTAGCTTAAATTACTAGATTAAAAGCAATAGGTTCATCACATCCCGATGACTAAGACGCAGTAGCACTATCCTTTCAAATCATGATTCTTATTTATATTTGAAACTGGCCTTGGACATGATTACACTATTTTAAATAGGTCAGTGAAAAAATAAAGTGATCATGACTCAATATTCAAACATTTGTAAAATATGGCACTCGCGTGGAGTAAGAAAAGGAGGTAGGTTGCTCATAAGGGAGCAGAGCTGCATAAAAACAGGTAGCTTTGTCCTCGATTTTTCGTAATTGGCTACAATTCGTACCGTCTTACCACAAAAAACTTAAACAGTAGTTGAACACATGTTTCTCTAAGCACTTCCTAAAATTGTATTCTCAACCAATAACATGCGGCCACGTTATCCACATGTACTACAACCATCCACACGTCATTGGTTGGATGTCAATATAAGACAGTGTTTAGTTATTTTTATGTTGTGGTCTATTTTTATGTTGTGGTAAGGCAGTTAATGTTCAGCTTACTTCCTATTTAAGATCATTACGTAATATATGTACGGCCCCTTATCACCCAAGGGATTGACTCTTTATAACATGCATGCACGATGTATGGATCTCGTAGAGTATGGTCCAAAAAACCTGTCTTTTAAAAAAGTTTTAACCCTTTCAAATGTTACAGTAGCCAGCGTCGACTTAGGCGAGATAAGCGACTTATTTTAAGAACCCTTATCTATTTTTAATAATAAAATTTATTTCTATAATACGACTATAAAGAAATTAAAAAAACGTCAGAAATCATATCTTTATAACCTACAATATAGATTCTATATAAATAAAAAGAAATCGCCAAATGTGTTTGCTAAGCTCAAAACATGCTAATATGGGAAATTGGGAAAACTGCAGTACAGTCAGCTACATAAAGATATTATGTAAGAGTAAATTATATTCGGTATTCGGGTAGTCAAAATTATATTCGGGTCACAAATTAAATTTTATATAGGTTCTTAGAACAATCTTATTATTGTAACCATCGAAACGGCCAACAATAACTTAGCAACAATTGACAATTTTATATAACGCAAAATGAAATTGTATATCTTGGTTGCGCTTTTAGCTGGGATGGAAGGTACACCGCGGATGTAGAGAGAAGAGTGTGTACAGGGAATAGTGTGAATGGAACTTTAGGTAAGCTATTTCAAAGCGAGGTTTTGAGTCAAAAAGCTAGACTTGCTTTGCATAATTCTGTACTTATTCCAACGTTATTGTATGGAAGCGAGAGTATGTCAGAAAAAGCATGAAAGTAGGATAAATGCGATAGAAATTAGAGCGCTACGGACAATCTGTGGTGTAACGCTCGCTGACCGCATTCGTAATAGTGAGATCCGAGAAAGAGTGGGATCGAAAGAAAGTGTTAATGTTAAAATGCGAAAGGGCATGCTCCACTGGTTCGGTCATGTGGATAGAATGACAGACAGAATATTGACAAAGCAGATATATAATGCGAATGTGGATGGTTGTAGGTACCCGGGGAGACCAAGGTTGACATTCCACGATCAGATCAGTCGGATATTATCCGAGGGTGGTGTCAAGAGTCTCCGAAACCGGCGTGTTTGTATGAAAAGGGTAATGAATGTGAAGGAAGCCAGACAGCTTTGTCAGGATCGTGGAGGTCTGGCACTCGATACTCTCTGCCTACCTCGTAAGGGACTTGTGAAGATATGTATGTATATAACGCAACAAGACGTTCAATATTATGTTGGAGTTTGAACTATTCAATGGTATCTAAGTACCACACTTGCCAAGTCACAGTCAAAAGGAACATTCTCCATTGATTTCTTATGTGTGTAATAAACCATATCTATTCATCTCTTTAATTTCGTGCATTACGTCATAGACTCTAGAAGTCTTGTTTAAGACTTAGTAAATTTATTACATATTTTACATCTTATATATAAAATTCCCGTGTCACAATATTAGTTACCGTACTCCTCCGAAACGGCTTGACCGATTCTCATGAAACTTTGCTAGCATATTGAGTTGAGTGGTGAGGGTGAATCACAGCAAAAAAATAGCAGAACAACGTCTGTCGGGTTATTAATTATTACATAAAAATGTAGAGATGTGTCATAATTTAATATTTAAGAAAACCACAATGATTGTCTATCATTGTTTTCTTCAATTTGTTAAGAGTTATTGTTATAGTTGTATAGTATATCTCCTGCCTCCTGAATAGACCATCTGCCTCTCTAGTCCTAACCCCCCGGTTACAGGAGAGCGATGCACCTATTACATCTACCTTCTATAGGTCTCTTCCCATCAGGAGAGTCGTGTCTGGTGGCTGTCTCATGACATAAAACAAAACTAATAAATAATTACTAACTTAAATTTTTGGGTGAGCTTGAAGAAATCTGTTTATTTGAGATAAGCTGACCTTTTCTACAAATCTTTTAGTTTTAAAGTTTATGTCTCTCTTTTTGGACATTAAATAAATAAAACTTAAATTTGAATGAAAATGAGCTATGACTCCATTATTATTTGTCGTCTATTGTTTTCCCGAAGAATATATGCCATATATTCAAATGCCAGAATTTCATTTGCCCGAATTTTTATTTGCCCGAATGTTTTGTTAACCATAATATATCTTTTTTATTTCTAGAAGTTATTTTTATGGTAAATGATGTTAGGACTTGTAATAATACGGCTTACAATCATGCTAACAAATGATATTATTGAAATTGACTTTATGGGAAACATAGTTTCTAGCACGTAACTAATATAGTAAACAACAAGAGTATGAAATTTGAAATTATGAGAAACAATATTATGCCTGTTGACCATTAAAGCAGATGAAATTATGGCAAATGAAAAAACCAAATTCTGGCAAACGGGTGTAACCGATTATTATTAATAATTATAATAATAAATGCAGGTATGACCAAATAAGGAAGCATTAATAATTATTCTAAAGCAAATATACTGTATACTCGAAGAAGGAAGAAATCAAAGAATTCATCAACATTTTTTTTTATAGTCACGTGAATAACGCTTAAAGTCGGAGCCCGAACGAAAATAAATCCATTTGATTTATTTTTCGCAATGAATTAATTAATCCTTTAATTTGTTCATAATACACATACACAACTTACAAATTTCTAAATATAAATATTATATTCTACTAGTTGTTTGCCGGCGACTATGTCAGCATAGAATAGATTATTCATTACAGTCCTTTGCGGTTGATTTTTAAGAAAAACATAGCCTATATTTAAACTCAGGTATATAATTACATGAACATGAAATTTTATCAAAACCGATTAAGCGGTTTGGCTGTGAAAGAGTAACAGAGACATTAACTTTCGCATTTATAACATTAATATAAAGAAAGGAAGTATGGTTTAACGACATAATGTACAGTTTGTAGTTTATAAAAAGCCTTCCGCCACATGTTATGTCAGTTTCATAAACAAGTGATACAATATGTACAGTTATATATTATGATTATATGGTTACAGTAAACTTTGTTTGGATTACTTATAATTAATTGTAAAAAAAAGTGTGTGTGTGTACTTATGTACACGCGTTAGAAGTTATACTTCTTCGGCGTAATAAGATAAAAATCTTTTTAAAAACTAAAATGTTATCTATAGCTAACTTCATAGCTGACTTCATGTCGGTTTTTCGTGACGGTGTGCGCGCGCATCGTAAAAAATTACCCTCATCATATTTTCCTAACGCGCCAAAAGAAGTATAACTTCAAAAATTCAGAAGTTTTTCGTCGTCGGTTTTTTGACCAACACATCGCCTGCTGGTTATTTAATTAGATTACTGTATTATCTCACAGGTTCAGTTAAGTCATGACATAACTACAAACTACGATTAGTTATACATATGGTTCGTTATTATTAAAGGCCTCAGCACACATATGAACTCGGAAAGGGATCGTCATCATATCGCCTTTTGCCTCGCCGTCAACCAGATGTCAACTTAACGTATGCACGTAACCAAACAGTAACAGCAGCTCCTGTACATCAACTCGGCTAAGGCTAGACGAAACCGCACTTACGGGTCGCCGCCCCCGAACCTGTAGGGTTACTCTTGAACCTCGATTCATGCAATATTGGAAATTGAAATCGAGTATGTCATTTTAGTACTTGAACACAATCCTAGCGAATTATTAACATTTACTTCGATAAAAAAATCAATGAATCGTTTAAAACAATGTATTGTTTATTATTAACTTAACGTTAATAATCCACAAGTGTTGTTTTCGAGAATACCTAAACTGACGTATCCGATTCCAATTTTTAATTTGCATGAAATTGACATTCGAGAGTAACCCTACTGTTCCGAGGCGCGGTGGTTACGTTACGATTCCGATTAGTGTGCGTTACAGTATGGAGTTTCATACAAACAATAAAGAACGACTCGAAGCGATACGGTGATGATCCCTTTCCGAGTAAATATGTGTGCTGAGACCTTTAATAATAACGAACCATATGTATAACTAATCGTAGTTTGAAATCAGCCATAAATGGTCTGGTACCCACCTCGTCTCTGTCGTCGACGTTGATATTTTTGTTTGCTGATAAGAAGTTCTGAAGCTCGTTCCCGTCATTGTTCACCAGTTGCGAAAGTGTCTTGAAGCAGGCGAGGGACACCATCGACTCGCTGCGGTGGAGGCTCTGTTACCAAATAATTACATCATATTAACAGACCGTACAACTCGATACTTAATATCTTTAAATCTACATATTCAAAAATGAATCCCCATTTTGCGTGGGCATCGCTTCACGACTGAACAGATAGACCAATTTTGCAAATTTTTGTTCCATTAGTTACTGTCAGCATAAGGTTCTTATAAAGAGAAAAATCGGGAAAATTGCAGGGATATTGGGAAAATAAGGCTTTAATCAATAAAAACTGTTCGCTGTTAATGTCGGGTCGGCAAACTTTGTATCGATTGCAATAATAAATGAATATATCTGAAGAAATTACACAAATACCCCCTTACTAATAACACTTACGCGCCCGTTGATCTGGTGTGTAACTTCATTTTTTGTTAGCAAAAGTGAAGTTACACGCCAGATCAACGGGAGCGTAAGTTATATTAGTAAGGGGGATAGAATCTATGTCTATAATAACTAATCGCCTCTATGGTCTAGCGGTCCGGGTGTTGGACTTGACTGCATGAGGTCCCGGGTTCGAATCCCGGGTCGGCCAACAAAAAGAAAATTGGATTTTTCCAATTTTCAAAAAAAAAATGTTGGTCAGGATTGGAATTGTGCCCGGTTGGCGATGGGCTTGCCACCTATCACATTGTGGGACTTAGTATCTTCGGCTAGTCGTGGGTGCCTTGGTTGTACCTCTGCCTACCTCTTCGGGGATATGGGCGTGAAGATACTTTTATAATAACTAAATTACATGGTTTTGTTACAATACTAATAGATTAAGTGCTTAAATAGATATTAAAAAAGTATCTTCACGCCTATATACCCACAATGTGATAGGTGGCAAGCCTATCGCCAACCGGGCACATATCTAACTCCGGGTAATTTTTTTTGTTTGAAAATTGGAACAACCAAATTTTTTTTGTTGCCCGACCCGGGAGTACCTGAACCGCTAGACCACGAAGGCGATTAAAAATTTAAATTATAAATAAATTATAAATTATAAATAGATATGTACTAAAATAAATTTAATGAACACTTAGTCCCAAAACACAGAGATATATAGATGTTAATTAAGAAAATATCTGTCTCAGTGGGGAATCGAACCCAAACCTCGTGGTCGGTCGGTGGCGTTAGTCTTATACGCTAGCCCCTTGACCAACGAGGCCATCATACAATAATTAAACAGCTACAAAATCAAAAAAATCCAACAAGAATTAAATTTTTATTCTTAAAATTCTAAAAATAGTTTTACATAAGCAAAAGGTTCAATTTTTAATTCCAAAATTATGTAAATATCGTTTTAAAAAAGATAATTTTAAAAGCTAAAACATTTTTATTAACATTCGCAATATTAAGAAAACTCAAAAATATTCAAACATCACATATGAACAGGCACTAACATTAATGTTTAGCACAAATATAATTTAAGACTTATTGTTAATTGTCAATGCTGCCAACAAATGCTTTCTCTGTAGCATGGTAACACGTTTAGTTTATAGTATATCGTAATTAAAGGCAAATAATAAAGCTTCCAGTGACAAAATTAGGTAAAAACAAAGCCAATGCAAAAAAAAAAACAATTTAAAAAATGTTTTCTATGTTATCAATTTAAAAATAAAACAAAAGCTAATAAACACTTTCACTGTTTGTTACATTTTATAAGCGCGTTTTAATTTTACAACCTGGTTCCCTTGTAAACACAGGTATAACATGGTCACAGACATGTTACAACTAAAGTTAGGTGTTGTTTTTTTGTTTACCAGCTCAAAATAAACATAAAAGCAAATACGCGTCTTCCTTATCTCCTGATATAATAAACGAAAGCGTGTTTTAAAATTTAATTTGGTTCGCTTATAACTTGTTAACGCTTTTAGCTAATCAGTAGACACATAATTAAACCCAAATAATAATGCTTTCCGTGACCAAATAACAAAAACTTTGACTATGTCGCAAAAATAAACACGTTTATTACCTGTAAATATACTAAACAAATTAATACTTAATCAGATGTTAAATCACTTCAGTGTTAACAAATTGTTACATAATAAACAGTTTGGATTTACCCAAGGATGCTCAACCGTTGATTCAGGGGTGGAATTATTAAAAAACGTATTTGAAGCCTGGGAGAACTCGCATGATGCATAAGGTGTATTCTGTGATCTCTCTAAAGCTTTCGACAGTGTTCATCATGATACTTTGATCAGAAAATTACGCTATTACGGAATTAAGAACAAAGCTCTTGATGTCATGATCTCATACTTGAACAATAGAGTTCAGAGGGTTAAAATAAATGGTAGAACTTCTTCGGGTTCTGCGGTTAAGATTGGCGTACCACAGGGCTCTTTTCTTGGTCCATTTCTGTTTCTTGTATATATTGTTTTGTTTGCGGATAACACGTCACTTATATTTAAAGTGAAAAGGCAATTAGGTAAGTATGACAAAGTGAACAATGCGATATCCAAAGTTGTACATTGGTTCACAGTTAACAGTCTTCTTATAAATAGTAATAAGACGAAATGTATTAGATTTTCAATGCCCAATGTTAGGCTAGTAGATTCCAATGTACAACTAAATAGATCTAAACTGGATCTGGTTGAATCCACTGTCTTTTTAGGCATCACAATTGATAACAAATTACAATGGGCATATTGAGAAACTGACAAATAGGCTTAGTTCAGCAGCATTTGCAGTAAAAAAATAAGAACATTAACAGATGTTGAAACGGCCCGAATAGTATATTTTAGCTATTTTCATAGTTTATTGTCTTATGGGATACTTCTTTGGGGAAATTCTGCACATATAAATACCATATTTGTATTACTGAAAAGAGCTATTAGAGCTATTTATAATCTTAAAGTAAGGGATTCCCTCCGAGAAAAATTCAAGAAATATATATTTTAACGTTCAGTCCTCCATACATTTATGAGAATTTAATGTATGTTAAAAAAATCTATACATGTTTACAAAAAAAAAATGTGATGTTCACGACATTAATACGAGGAATAAAAATAATCTAGCCGTATACAAAACTCGTCTCCATAAAATTAGTAAATCTTTTTTGGGTCACTGTGTATGTTTCTACAATAAGCTGCCCATTGGGTATTAGAGATCTACCTTTAAATAAGTTTAAAAAATGTATAAAAACAAAATTATGTCAAAGGCTATTATACGGTCTCAGAGTATTAGGAAGATGAACATGCTTGGGGATAGAGGTTTCAATCTCCCACTACAATTTGTAATGTGATTTGTTGTACCTTTTATTTAAGTTAAAGTAAGATTGTAATTTATATTTTTAATCTAGTTTATATTGTAATTATTATTATTGAAAAAAGACAAGCCCGCTGAGTTTCTTTCGCCGGATCTTCACAGTGTGTGGCTGCCATTCCGATCCAGTGGTAGTTTAAAAAAAATGTCGACGCGCACAAATACCACTTGTATGGTTCAAGTGAATAAAGATTTTTCTAATTCTGATTCTGAAACGAAAACGCGATATAATTTTCACGTTGGTTCTCTTGGAAACTCTGGCGAAATATGATAATACTTTTAGTTAATTTGTATAATTATAGTAATTAAATTCAAATAATAATGGTTTCAGTGACAAAATAACGTCGAACGTTACTAGTTCAAAAATAAACACAAACGCAAATATACATTTTATTATTCGTTAATATACTGCAAAACGAAAGAACGTCTTAACTCGAAGACTGATTAACTTATACCATGTACATACTTTTAGTTGATTAGTATATTGTAAGTAAACTCTAATAATATTTTTTTTAACGACAAAGAAAAACAAAAACAATTCTTTTGTCTCTGTCATTATTTCAAAAATAAACACAAAAGCAAATTGAGGTGAAAGCGTTTCTAATTGTCAAATATGGTGCGCTTGAAGACTCCGAAGTAACGTGGTAACACTTTTAGTTAACTATAGTATATTTTAATTAAAGCCGAATAACAATACTTTAAGTGACTAAATAATATAAAATTCAGATGCCGATGTCATTTACTCATAATTACACAAAAAACGAATACACACATTATCTGTTAACAAACTAAACGAAAGCGCGTTTTAATTTTCAACAACTAGACCTCTACGTATTTTGGTTACACTTTTAGTTAAAGTGAAATAACATGCTTTCAGTGACCAAATAACATAATTTATTATGTTATAACAATTTCGTTGCCTATGTCATTAATTCAAAAATAAACACAAATGCAGATATACACGTTTTTCTGTAAACACAATATATAAGTAGCGCGTATTAATTTTCAACCTGATTCGGTTGTAACCTCCGGCGCAACATGGTTACACTTTTAGTTAAAGTGAAATAACATGATTTCAGTAACCAAATAATATGAAAGCTATGCCGTTGTCTGTCATTATTTCAAAAATAAACACGAATACAGAAATACACGTTTTCCTGTTAATACAATATAATATAAGAAGCACGTATTAATTTTAAACCTGATTCGGTTGTAAACTCCGGCGTAACATGGTAACACTTTTAGTTAATTGGTAATTGTAAACTCGACACATGCAACCCGTACGTTTGCACAGTACGGTCGACCAAGGCTGGAATGGCAACTAATTATGGATATAGTGATAAGGCATGATAGCGAGAATCTAATAAACTCTACTGTATGTTTGCGAGGAAAATATACTTTATATTTTTATATCACATTCATTACTGATATGAATATTAATCTCTCTCTGGCTGTAATCTACGCGTGTATAAAAATATTATGCTCTAGTGTCTGAAGTAAACAATTATTTAAATTCTAGGAAATTGAAATAAAATATCATACGAGGATTACAATTAATTAATTTTGAAATGTAAGGAAAACGGTTTTATGTTATTCTTGTAACCAAGGGACAGTTTTAGATGTATTAGGCACGTCGATCAGAAAAAAATGAAATAATCCAGATGTACTGCTGGATACATTCATTATAGTAGGGGAGCCCAAAAGCGGATTTTTGGACTAATTCAGGCGCGTCAGATTAAGATATGGGAGATACCCTGTACCATTGTTGAACACCCCTATTATGTATCAATTCTCTACATAGAGACGCGCATGAAGGGTTGTCTGTCTAATTTTTTTTGGCTTAAAAATATACTTGAACATGTCAGATTAAAGTACGGAGAGCTTATTGCATGCCAATAAGTCCGTGTTTGAATTTTCTGATGATTTGGACAAGACGTATGGGAGTAGGAGTTTCAGAAACTTTCAAAAACCAAGTTATATGTGTTAATTGTCCATTACAGCAATCTGTCTGATTGACATCTTTCTGTCACCGGAGACACATTAGGCATATATATTATTAATATCCGATGAGTTCGGCTATGATCAAGTGACTGAAATTGCTATTTTGGCTTCTAGACACTTAACGCACCGCTAAAAAGAAAAACCTTACATGACCTTTTTTACTCTCTACTATTTAATCGACAAATTGCAATGGGTCCCAATAACGCTGGAGTTGCATTTCGCATCGCGGGCTCCCCTAATATATATTGACCATATAATAAATGACGAAGGTACCTACCATGTTTCTGAATGAAAAGAAAATAAATTAATTTGCTTATTATGTACTTTCATAAATTTATTTTTCGACAAAAATAAATCTATACTTACTTATATTTATAACTAGCTTTCCCGGCGAACTTCGTTCCACCCGTTCAGTTTGTACGGGAAATTTTTTTTTCCTAGTTCCTTCGCATTTTTTTTACCCTTGTTCTTATCTTTTAAACCTTCCCTGGACTTGAACAAATAATTCAAAGCCAAAATTAGCCAAATCGGTTCAGCCGTTTTCGAGTTTTAGCGAGACTAACGAACAGCAATTGATTTTTATATATATAGATATTAATTCCCATTTCACATGTTTATCGCATCACACATAAACGAATGGACCAATTTTGATAAATCTTTTTTTGTTGTGTAAGTTATTGCCGAAAGGTTCTCATGAACAGAAAAGCCAAGAAAATTGCTAGTGAAATGTGAAAATCAATGCCTTACAAACTGTTAATAGCTGTTAATGTCAAACGACACAAAGTTCGCCGGGTCGGCTAGTAATACATAAATATCCCTAAACCAATTACACAAATCGCATCTAACATCAAAATAAACAAATAATAATATACTTGTGATAAGGGTGTTACTCAACGTTACTAATACATAGAAATAAATAGAACACTGAAATAATTTATTAAACACACAAGACCCAAAAATACAGAAATCTAGATGTTCATCACACAAATGTCTGCAACCGTCGGGAATCGAACCCGAGCCTCCCTAATCTCGCGACAAGCGGGAAAATCAAAAAACTTTTAAATTTTATACGGAGATATTTTTCGCTACAATTATTATATATTAGAACAAATTACGGTTTGTGATTGACCCGTATTTTTTAATTACCCGACTTCGAAAAAAAAAAGAAGAGGTTATATGTTCAATTAATATTTTTTAATCGATTTCTCCTTCATTTCTGAACCGATTTAAAAAAATGAAATAGCATTCTGCGGAGATGGTTCTATTTTCACAAAGCCCGGTTCTGATGATGGAATCCCCGGAAATTTTTTGTTTACTTATATAGAAATCGATGTCGGTTTTATGCAGTTTTACTGCGACTAAATTATTTAATTTATTTAAACCAAAACAAAGCCGAGTTTTACACAATTATATTTTATTTAATTTATCAATAATTTAACACCATTTATAACATAAGAACTTTTTAACTCTTCAAAATCCGGAACAATAATAACTACAACGGAAAAAAGGCGCGAAACTATCGAAAACCGCCAAATTTATTAGTACTGAATTCCTGACAGCAAAGGCCTTAAAGGCCTTAGCCTACCCCAGAAAGGAACGAATTAAGTTAAAAAAATATCTATATCAGATGCATAATTTAGATGGCATGACCACTCCAGCTATTTCATTGGGTTTTTATTAAATTTATTCTGGTATCTATTTAAGTATTTCTATGTATTCTTTGACTAACACCCGTAACACAAATACATAATTTGCTTACTTTGGGGTTAGATTCAATTTGTGTAACTTATCCAGGTATATTTATTTATTTATTATTTAGATTTATAAAATAGGTTTTAACATTTGAACAAAATTTTAAATTATGATTAGGTTTAACTGTAACTACCATAAGCTAGTTTTTGAGTTGTTAAGTATACTAAGGAGTACGTCGTAATCACGACCTATATTTCTAAAAAAGAACTATCAAAATCGCTTAGCTATTCACGGAGTAATCGCGTAACAAACATACAAAAATATAGAGTCGAATTGAGAACAACCTCGATTTTTTAGAGTCGATTAAAAAACCTGATAACGAGAACCATGTTATTTCTTATTGAATATAATAATTTCAGTTACATTTTGTAACTAAAACTTACATCTATATCATTAATAATAAATTTACCAAGCTGTCAGTATTATTTTGTCCTCACCTCATAGTAGATTACAAATGCTGTGAAATTAATTAAAGTTGAATATTTTAATATTAAAATTAATTAAAATTGAATATTATAATTGTAATTTTACTTCAGTATTATCCAGCCACTAATTTAATTTCATAATAGGAAAAGTGCACTTTTTTCTACGAGTACTTTGGGGACACAGTCCATTAATGTCACATTATGCATTTGTATAAAAATACTTTGATTAAAATTTATCGCAAGCCTGCAAAATATATTAAAAATAAGTTAATTGTTTTATACCTACGTGTTAACAATACAAAAAAATCCTAAAAAATCTTTCGCTCAGTGATCGTCGTGCGTAAATTCATGCAAAAATTAGTAGCATTTCTAAAAAAAATACATTCCATGTTAGAGTTGGTGTACACGCATCACAAGTCAAAGTGTAGGAGAGGCAGACCGTATTGGAGTGGCGACGAAGAGCAAACCCATGGAAAGGAAAGCCATGACTATGGCGGCGGTGTTCCCCCGGTGGCGCCGTGACGGTGAAGCGAGGCACGTTCAGGTAGGTGCCTGCGGACAAGGGTCCTGGTGTCATGCTAGAGCCACCTATGTTTAAATGCAAGAAGGACGTTCGCCGTCGCTTGTGATGCAGCGGCTGCGCTGCCAACATCCCACCAGCGAAACTATTGCTCTTCGCGCGCTGTGTCGGAGGACCTTCCTCCACATCACTCGCCTCTGTACGCATTTCACAGATTTCGGACCGCTCGGATCTTTCGGATTCCGATCGACTCGCCGTTTCCGAGGTGGTCGGCGACTCTTGAACCACCTCCAGCGGCTCATGCGCCACGGGCGGCCTGGATACATTCCTAGGTTTATGTATGTTCGCGATCAGACACCTTATATGACTGTATTCATTGTCACTTTTAGAAAGCTCCGGCGGTCGGGGCATAACTTTTTCGCGTAAAGCATAACACACGCGCACTGTCGGGCGTCACGTTGTGCATTGGCCAGCGTGGTGATGACTAAAGCTCGGGGATCTCAAACCGTCTCGCGTGACCGAAATGGGCGGATACTATTTACAGCGTGTTGAAGGGCGGGCGGGGGCGGTCCCGATGAATGAACTACTACGTACTAGTGAATAGACGTTGTAGGTCCGGAATGAGAGGCAATTGATGATAGCGGAGGCGGTGGTGTGCGCGGGACGTTCTGGAGGCAGCATGTTTGACCGGTGGCCGATCTTACTCTGGCTGCTGCAACATTTATCCGGTCGTAGCGAGTACTGTTGGAACCCTCCCCGCCGCTTCACTGACGATACGCAGATATTTAAAATTGTCTCATATTTTGCCAAGCAATTATAACAAAACCCAATATGTAGTTAATAGCGTTTTAGTAATATAAGTTTATTATGACTTCCGTATAAAAATTAGTGTATACGTAAGAGCACATCGCTGAGGCAACTTCAACTGAATCTCAACACGTTATTTATATCATGGCGATAGAAAAAACATGCCTAACATTTAAGAGTGTGAACTGTGGCGTACCATAAAAGAGTAAAGTATACTATAAACCTAAACATACCTAAATAAAACAGTAATAAAACTAAAACAATTGATTATTAATCTATTTTTTTAGAAACTTCTTTCGTTTTGTATGTTTGTCTGTTTATTATTCACGAAAAAACGGAACGGAGTCTTATTGATTATTGTACAGAAGTAGCTTTTAGCTGGGTATTTATTTGGGATACTTGTTACTGCGGCAAAATCGTTCGTCCCCATCACTGACCAAGAAACATCACTTCAATGTGTACGAAGTCGCGGGCAACAGCTAGTCAACTATAATTATCAGTCCCTACTTTCTATCATTACATACATACAATTTTTTTTTATTGCAAATGTTCATGAACGATGACGATTGGTTACTTTCTAATGTGTACTTTTTTTAGACGCTTTTTCTATGTAGAAAACATACGACTACAAATTTCTTTTCAGCACCATTAATGTATTCTTATTTTTTTTGTCTTATCCCGTTTTCACCAACACACCTACTGATTTTCTAGTTCAGTCACTCTTCAACCCTAGTCTACTGGTATATATACTAACAAATAATACTAATCGCCTCTGTGGTCTAGCGGTCCAGGTGTTGGACTAGACTTCTTGAAGTCCCGGGTTCGATCCGCAGGTCGGCCTAGAAGAAGAAAATGTGATTTTTTTCAACTTTCAAACAAAAAAATTTGTTCGGGTTTAGATATTTGCTTGGTTAGCGATATGCTTGCCGCTATCCTATTGTGGGTCTTAGTGTATTCGGCTAGTCCTGGACCTCTTCGGGTATATCGCCCATATATCAAGATACTTTAACAAAAGTTTTAGAGAAAATTTTTGTGTTTGACAAAATTATCGTAAAACAGTATTAATTTATATTTTCTTAGCAGCTGACTCATTTATCATTTGAAAAATCTATTAAAATTGCTTCATGATCATTTAATAAGATCTTTAATCTTATTTTATAACAAAATTAAAAAATATGTGATTCAGTTTACTAGTCAACAAAGCAATAACAAGATTTATCCATTTTAGAACGAGTTATAGTCTATGCCTATGCGAGTTAAAATAAAAAAAAATAAAAGATGCAAAACCCGCGCTGCAAACAAGGCAAAACATATAACGGTTAGCAAGAATCAAGATTCCAGTGCCCGAAGAGCCTGGGATCAGTTAACCGGCACCACATAATGTTAAGCTTCCTATACACTAGGTACGCTAAATGCTATGTACTTTTATAAACACCGACGAAAAAAGGAGGGTTTTATAACTTTGACGTGTCTGTGTGAGCTTCTGTATGTGGCACCATAACTTTTGAACGGATGAACTGATTTCGATGCAATTTTTTTGTTTGAAAGCTGTCGCGATCGAAATGGTTCGTATCTAGATTACATGTAGGTTTTAAGGGGGTGTTTTTTTTTAATTTTAGTGTTAAAGCGGTAGCGAACAAGCAGAGAGTTTTTTCTATGGTATTTTTTTATATAATATTGGAAGCTGTTTGCAGACGAATTTATTGATAGTAAGAAATTCACTCCGCCTAGAGACACCAAAGGTGGTAATGATGCGTTGCCAACCTGAGGCCGGGATGTTAGGCCTCGAGCAAGAGTAAGTTTACCAGCTACCTTACCATCGAATCAGATCACGTCAACGGGAAGCACTGACGTTATGGCGGCAGGAATAGGTAAGGCGGTGATACCAATCCGGTCGAGTCGCTGCGAAACTCTACCACCTAGTAAGATGTCACGGTGTTAGTGAAGGTCTGCCTATGCTCGCCTTTTACGAGCTGCCTGGCAGGAAGGCAGATGGTCTATTCTGCAAAGGAGCCCGGACCAACACAAGGAGTATGAGACAACAGTCGCCTATGGACAACTTAAACAATTTAAGCTTAGTGTGCAAGTTTTTTGTTATATGATAAAATAGCGAACAATCACACGGCTCTTTTGATGGTAAGAGATAACCGTGGCCTATAGACACCACAGATGTTATATAAGCGTTGTTCCATGTACGAGGTGTTAAACCAAATGTGCAAGTCTACTGGTTACCCTACCCTCCGTACCGGAACATGTCCTACCACCAGTGGTCTCGTTGGTAATGACCGATTTTACTTTTGCTCACCTCTTTCGTTCTTTCTTTCTCTATGTAGGACCACTACATAAATTTTATCAACGTCCTACTAGTAGTTTTTAAGTTACTCATCAATAAAGAGGTCGTCGTTGAACCATTTCGGAAATATAACCATAGAAAAAAAGACCATTAAAATCGGTTGGCTATTAACGGAGTAATCGCGTACCAATCATACCAAAGAAAAGCACACAGTAGAATTGAGAGCGTCCTTTTTATTTTGGAGTCAATGAAAAAAAACATTTTTTTATAGTACCTACCTATCTACTATTTTGACATAAAGAGAACTGTGACTGTTTATAATTTTGTAAATTATTTCAACTTGCTCACCGAGGGTTCATGGACAAACCTGTATCAGTATGCAGGTATACATGGGGCACACTAAAAGTTTTGCACTTCTAGCTAATCGGAACTAGGTATTTGAATTTCGAATGTAATATTTTTAAAACGTTGCAACCTTCTTAGTAATAAAAATTGGCGGCAAATAATTTGCCAATTGATTTTTTATCACATATCAAACTTCTACGTACGCAACGAAATTAAGTCGAAAAGATTTTCGAAAAGCGATGTTTTTTTATGATTTTCAAAGTTTTATTTCCCCGATAGACTGTGCCGCTCGTCTTCAAAATGCTTTTGGGAGAGAAGCACCTTGTTTGAGCACCGTGAGGCGATGGTTTGCTGAATTTGTGAGAGGTAGAGTTTCTTTACATGATGAATTTCGAAAAGGGCGGCCCTCAACTGCCTTCAAGGAAAATAATGTGGCTACTGTTAAGCGGTTAATTGAAGAAAACCCTCGGATTACCTATGAGACAATTCGAGGACTATTGGGGATTGGTATGAGCCAAATTCAGAAAATTTTACACGAAGAATTGAAAGTTCGGACACTCCGTTGTCGTTGGAGCTCATGAATCGAGGCGGCGCAGAAGTGGGCTCGCGTGGAATGGTGCTCACAGATGCTACTGAAGTACGACCACGGACATTCTAATGTTGTTTATGACATAGTCACAGGAGACGAAACGTTTATTGTTTTAAACCCGAAAAAAAAGCAATCTTGTGAATGGGTGTTTGAAAATGAGAATAGGCCAACAAAAGTGAGACAGACGAGAAACGTTGGTAAAAAAATCATCGCGTTTTTTTTCTTAGCTACGGGTCCCATCTGTACAATTCCACTTGGAGATCAAAAGAGTGTTAATGCTGAGTAGTATTCTACCATTTGTTTACCCAAGGTGTTAGAAAAAGTTCGCGAAAGACAACCCAAAAGCCGCATTCTCCTACACCATAATAACGCTTCTACACTCACGGCCAACAAAACAAAGTCATTTTTAGGTTTAAAAGGTACATCTCGTCACTCATCCTGCGAATAGCCCCGACCCTGTGATTTCTATATTTTCCCCAAAATCAAAGATTTGATGAGAGGTTTTATTTTTCCAACTCCGAAGAGGCAGTGATAGTGAGGTATTCATTCAGCACGTAGAAAACATGCCTTCAGATCTATGGTCCTCCTGTTTAAAAAAATGGTTCGATCGCGTGAAAAAATGTTTATAATGTAAAGGAGATTATTTTGAAAAGCAATAAACATAATATTTTGGTCATAACATTGACGGGTCTTGACAAAGGGACGCAGGCGGACGAAAAACAAAGTGATTCCATAAGGGTTCCGTTTTTTTATATCGAAGCATGAAACCCAAAAACACTGAAATTTTAACGAATGGATAAAAGAACTAAACTTCTGGGTAAAATGTGATAATGAGTTAAATTGCTAAACATTTAAATTTTCTTATGCATAATTTATGCTAAATATAACTATTCACAGCATAACCATGGTATAAGTATATTTTTATTTGTAAGGCCGAAAGTGATTTAACCCTAGTTAGAAGCTAACTCAGAGTTAAATCCTTAACAAACGAACGAAGTGGCCCTTACTGAATAGATATAACCCAGGAATGTGCAAGTGTAATGTACAAGCTCCGTTAACCGCAAAAGGATGATCAATCACTTTTGACATTTATTAATACACGAGTTATTAGAAACTTATACGACCGCACCAAGATAAAAACATACTAAGTATGGAGAGCACCTTTTTTAGTTATTTTCAACTTGACTAAAGGGTCATATACCATTACGTCATAGAGGAGAAGATGTGCCAAATGTGACGGCGGACTGCAATAGAGGGCTATTTTAAATGCAACCTATGAAAATATAGTATTCTTCATGACACACAAATTACTAGTTGGTAGTGTTTCGCAGGACTCTTCCGGATTGGTACCACCGCCTCACCTATTCCTGCCGCCATAACTTCAATGCTTGCCGTTGACTTGTTCTGGTTCGGAGGGTAAGGTAGCCGGTAAACTTACTTTTAAACACCCCGGCCTCAGGTTGGCAACGCTCCATTACCACATTTTGTGTCTTTAGGTGGCGTGAATTTCTTACCATCAGAAAATCCGCCTGCTTGTTTGCCTTCCACTATCATATAAACACAAAAATCACTACACACTTACACAGTCTCCTCTGGTCTCTGAAGATGACGTGTTTTCTGACCCGACCCTAACATAGAGCAGCGAGCGTCAGAACTTCTACATCTCTAATCAAAACGTAGCAATGAATCCAGGTATCACAAGAGAAAGCCTTTGTAAGGGCTTGTTTTTGTTAATGTTTATGGAAAAAGACACCAAACAAGCGAGAGGCTCCCCTAGTGATAGGAGATAAACGCAGCCTATAAATAGCATAAAAATGTTGTACACAGGTGCGTCGCCGTTATGCCAATTGTGCAACTCTTTCGGCGACCCTACCTTCCGGACCAGAACACGACTTTCGGCGAATATTAATAACCAATTCAGGACAACAGATCGTACTATTTTTAAATAAACTGCCAGGTAACCGCTGTTATTTTTCAATTATTAGTCTTGGCAACAAAACTCTAAAAGCTCTAGTTTATTAATTGGCCGTTTGTCATTACGGCGGCAGGAATAGGTAAGGCGGTGAATCCCTACTTGGGCAAGTTGCTACACAGCACTCTACTGTTAAAGACTATTATTTTACAAAGTCGAAGTATGGGATATTGCAGGGACCTCAGGCTGCCCATTACACAGAAGATTTAACTATCAGTTTTTCCAGTCACTGGTATGACTGACGATTAAACTACCAATTAACATCTAAGTAGGTGACAATAGTTTTAATGAAATCGATATTATTGCATTGGTTAACAAACATTTAAACGTAATTCATGACTAATGGAAATGACTGACGCCTGCCGAAGTCTCACTTTGAATAATAACATACAGTTAATATCTATGTTAATAAATTTACCTGAGATTTTCTAAAATAAGACAAACGAAACATTGTGTAACTTCGATAAGTAAATACCACATTTAAAAATAATTACTAGTAAAGACAAAAATAACTGAGTAACAAATTAATCTTAGTTATTGTAGCCTAATGGGGCATGTAAGATCTAGGTCCACCTTTTATATGAGATTATGCTAAACAATAGCTTATTTTATTGACCAGAGGATTAGCTTATACAAACAAATATCAAGACTATCTCACACCTTTATTACGACTTCACCAGTTTATATTTTACTAGACGATCTGGCGAAATTCGTAACGCCTTTTATTGATACTGACTGTCTGTATAGGAAAAAATTAAATATCGGTTTTCCTATTTCCCGGTACTTTTCCAAGTTTTTCTATTCATAAGAACCTTCTGGCAATAACTACCAAAGCAAAAATAAGGTTGGTCCATCCGCTCAGGCCTGATGCGATGACCACGCGAAATGGGGATTCATTTATTTATATACATATATAAATATATTACATATAATCAATTACATATATAGCGGAAAACAGGCGGCTCTCCTTGAGGCAACTGCCACCTTTAAATATACATATTACTGTTATCCCTATATCTTATGGCCATCGTGCCTCCTGGCCGTAATATAGCTCATGGCTCATACCATATGTGCAAGTCTTCAGATTACCTGACAGTCCAGTACAGAACACGACAAAAAGGGACACTGATGCTATGGGGGCAGGAATAGATAAGGCAGTGATGGCAATATGGGCGAAGTGTTGTGGATGATGGGGTCGTCACATCCCGAAGCCATTCAAAATAAAATATGCTATATTCAAGTACTCTACGCTAGGCAATCCAGCCTGCAAACCGAACAAACCGATGTATGTTTTTTTGAAAAGGTTTTTAACGTTTAATGTACTTATCTAATATTTATTACAATAAAAGAAAAAAATATTTTTACTTTTTTTATCTTAGGTTCGGATTTTTGTTTAAATGTACATAGTAATACATTATTTTAAAGAACATAAGATAAAGAAAATAGTAATTTTATGAGCTCCGTAAAAATAACAAGAATTAAAAATAATAAGTGTAAATACATAGTCTTATTTATTACACACGACTAGTTTTTAAATATTCGTAGTTTCACGTCGAAAATTCAATTATCCGCGGTTTGTTACCTACAGACAGGGATGCGAACACCTCGGGAATACGTTCTTTCAAATAAAAAACTACGGGTTGCACTCCGGGAGTGCCGGCTTGAATATTAACGTTGTGCATTTTTGATATTTTGTAATGGTTAGGGAATAATTTTGCACGAATTGCTTAAATTATCAGTATGAATGTACTATCATTTTTGCAGTAAAGTACAATATTAATTTATTGCGCTATCGTACACAAACATGACAACGCGAACATTCGCGCAAGCACCCTGCGCCGTCTTACGAATTTTTGTCTTACGAATCAGGTCACGTGTCCTGTCGCGAGTTTAGTTTTTACCCACCCCAAAAAATTGCGCAACGCCGCTACAGAAGTTTTCACTTCAACAATTTTTTATTAAATTGGTAAATCTCTCTCTTTTTGTAAATCGGTTAAATTTGATAGCTTCATCAGTCCAACTGATTTTATCATATTTTTCTATCAGCCCGAACCCAAAACATTACTTTAGCTGGAACTAAGCTTTTAACAAAAAAAAACCTTTGGTCAGGTAATAAAAAAAACTTCCTTAGTCTGGCAGTTTTATATTTGTAATTTGTCTCATACGACCGTCATTTTTTAATTATTGTAAAAAAAAATGACAGGTAAAACGTGAGAAACAACAGGGATAAATTGGGGATAAACTAATACGATAATAATTGAACCTGACAAGTATCTTCACAGCTATCTTCTTTTATAACTTAAGGTCCAGCAACTGCTTTAGGTTAGTACTTAATAATGTAGGATTACCCACGCCCATTCGGTCTATTTCATCTATACAAGAGGGCACAGAAACATACGCCATTAAACCTGTAGTTTAGGGATTGAAATATAACATCCGTACATGACCAATATTTTTTATAAGTTGTTCTATTAGAATCAAGAAGAAATAAAAACAATATTAAATTTAAACTTTGAATGTTAAAAGGCTTTGAGAATATGAAGAAATCGAGAATTGGTACCCAGTATGTTTACTCTTGAATTACAATTTCATGCAAATTGTAATAGGGTATGTCATTTTAAATACTCATGAACACAGTACCAGTAAGTGGCCTGCCTCTTCACTGTCCTATATCAATATAAACGATGCATAAATCATGTAAGGTGTATGTGTGCTTACGATAACGCACCAGTAATCCTCTTACACCATCATTTACACTAGACCTATAATATATGATAACGCTTCTACTGTAATGCTATACTAGATTATTATATCCTTGAGTTATAAATACCCTCGCTTATAGATGAAGGGATTTGATAGCCCCATTGCTCGCCTGCTGGAATAATGTGATATTTAGAAGAATCCATCACATTCACCTATCACATTGTGGGACTTAGTGTCTTCGGCTAGTCGTGGGTGCCTTGGTTGTACCTCTGCCTACCACTTCGGGGATATGGGCGTAAAGATACTTTTAGAAGAATATCACACTGCCACCGCATACCGCTTCGGTGCGCGGAACGAAGATATCCGCTTGCGGCAGAGCGAAGGCTCTGAACCGCACTACCATGCGGTTTGCTCCTTGCGTCAGTCCGGAGCAGCGGTGCAAGATGCGATGAATTCACTTTGTTCAGCGTTCATTTAAACATCGTCCATGCGAAAACAGGAAGCCACTATTCTTCAAAATATTTCAAATTCCAAATTGCCGGAAGGCTTTTCATTTAAAAAATATATCTGTTTCAGTCGAGATCAATTGCGGATATATTGTCATTTCTTTTCATAAATCTGTACGGTGCTGCAGAGTTCAGTGTGCCTTGGTCTTCGAATGCACTCATACTACTTAGATGCGAATCTTGCGACACCCCGCACTGGTTGTTGCATCTTCTTACCTATTTTTGGCGCAATAAGCATCAGCTCTCGCCGTTGACGTGTTCTTGTTTGGTGGCCAAGATAGCCGAGGTAGGTCACTACATAAGTGTTGAAGATTCCAGCCTCAGGTTAGAGTAAAATCACTAATTTCATTTTTTTACAGCCAAATTATTTTCGCTTACTGTTACAAGTTGTGGCTTTGCCCGTTTACGCAACCTCAATTTTTTTTCATGACATAAGACAGTAAACTCTCCCGGTAAAAGACAACCATGGCCTATATACATTAGACACCATCAAAGTTATATATGCGTTGCTGGCCAGTGGCCGGAATACGATGCCTATTGTGCAAGTCTACCGGCTAACCTACCATCCAGACCGACTTATGACACTGTCATTATAGCGGCAGGAATAGGTAAAGTGTTGAATCCCTATCCAAATGAGTTTGAACACCACTCTACCACAAGAGTTCTTGTTGGTAATGACCTATTCAACTTATGCTTGCTTGTTATGCGTTGCATGCAGCTGACCTCTACACAAAAATCGAGGATCGAGGTAATATAACCTCTACATGATAATATATAGCCTCTGTAGTCTAGCGGTCCGGGTCGGACTTGACTTTCCCGGCCGGTTTCGTAAAATAACGTTGCCCGGGATTGGATATGTGCCCGGTTTGCAATAGGCTTGCCACATAACATATCGTGGGACTTAGTGTCTTCGGCTAGTCCAGGGTGCCCTGGTTGAGCCTCTGCCAACATCTTCGGGGATATGGGTGTGAAGATACTTTTAATATAGGTAACCTTTAGTAATCAGACTAAATATTATGTGCTTACTAACTATGCACCGTTAAAGCCTGCGCTCGCGACCTTGTCAATCTTCGCTTCTACATGTCTACCTAAACTATTTTAATCGGCTCTAAGTAAGAAGGAGATTCACAATACGACTGCGCATTTTCTATATTTTTTTTTGTAAGTTTGTTACGCGATTACTCTGCCTTTAGCAAACCGATTATGATGGTTATTTTTTAGACATATTATATACGTCATGATTACATAATGGTCCCATATAATTTTTTAACATTTTCTATATTATACAACAATGTCTCAATTATTAAGATTAACTGAAAAACCACTAGTCGGATCCTGATAAAATTAATATCGGATTGGGAATCTCGGAATCATTTGCTATCTTTGGTAAAAAATCAAATCGTTATCGTACCTAGTTGGAGTCGATTTTTGCAGTTTTACTGCGTTTTATTCTTACAAAATGTTTTTTGGATTTCGTACTCTTCTAAACAGTGGTTAAAGTTTGAGAAACATGTCATACTTCTATAAGTATAAGGTTCTTTTAACTTAAAACAACTTGTTCTCCTAAGTGGTATATTGAGAAAAGTGAGGTGACCACGATAAGCCGAATTTATTGCATACTCCGCGATTTACACCTCAAAATATTACATGTTTGGGCTCTCCCCTTAACATCGACCGTTATTAAATAAAATATGTATACATTCGCCAATACAGTATGCGTACAATTATCTTAAAATGTTTACATTATTCGTGTTATACAACAAACTAAGTGTACTGGGAAAAATATCATCAATAACACTGGCCTACAGAAACAAATTATTTGTTTGCTGCAGCTCTGTTCGCATCTGTAGTCGGTAAAGTACCTAGGTAGTATGAATCACATTGTTTCTATCAGATGTCAGATGACAGCTCTAGTTTACCTACAAATCTCATTTTAACTTTTTTTAGTTTTATTCGAAATCAGTCCGTATTACAATTACTTTTATGACATTAATTGTATACATTATCCAGGACAATCTCACTCAAGGAAATCACTCAAAAATTTTGCTTAATGTATCATTTCCAAATAAATTAACACTTTCTCTAAAATCTGTATTTCTTATCGATTTAATGAACAAGATCTGATATGAAAAAAGTGAATAGATTTCTCGTATCACCAAATATACCCAAAATCAGGTAGGTATAAAATCTTAGGCAACAAAATGAGTGTAGGCCAGTGTAATTGCATTTTACACAGTAAGGATTACATATATTTTACCCCCTTACAAAGTTACTTTCAAAGTACTGTATGGAATTAATTTCATTTGTTAATTATATATTTAGTCTACATAAAGTAAAAAACTACAATAATAAATTAATATTTGTACCTCAGGATAAACCGGATCTAATGTTTGTCTTATGAACCGGTAATAAGGAAACACACTGCCATAGCTTTTTGGAACTCGAAACGGTATCACCAAGGGATGGTCTTCGGTGGACCCTAGCGATCCTCGAGATTGAGACGAACCTTCTCTGTGTAAACGAGTACTCATTTCACTATACTCTTAAAATCACTCATTTCTTCATAAACAGAACACAATAAATATTAGCACACACTGTATTGTGGGTACTTTTAAGTTAATTTTCTTAAAGAACTTCCCGAAATAAACAAAACTAGCAAAAATATATAATAAATTGTCTTCATGGTCATAAGTCGTCACAACACCAGTATAGATAACTTATGATTGAAGATTATATTTAATATTTACATTAACAGAAGCTCTTATCACGTTTATCGGTTTGTTTGTTATGTCCTACTTGAAGAGAATATACTACCAAGTTAACACTTAAAACTACTAAAATATACCAATGGATAGAGTTTTAAGTCCTTACACGAGTATATTTAATAATCCTGGTGTTTAAATACTAATATCCATCATTATATTTAAAAAATGTTCATTTTAAATTGAGAATTCTACGAAAAATGGTAGGAAACAATGTTTCAAGTTCCTTGTTTAATAAGCGCCATCTTTGGAAAAAAGAACTAACTAGCATTGAAGAACGTTAAAGTTCACGGCCGCAAGTCAAGCGTCGGCTAGTCAGATTAATGCTTTGTTTATATTAATGTAGATGGCGCTTAATACAATATTGAAGATGTACTAAATATCATAATAATTACAGACTGGATACCTAATATTTATAATTGTATTTAAAGCCTGGTTGGGTACTGGTTTTTATTTTTTTAAGCTGCAGCATGCTATAACGATGACTACTTCAATTCGAAAACGACAGTAGACTGTCCGTCGGTGTTTTGATTACTCAATGACTAATTCTACTTTTTGATCGTATCTTACTATAAACTACCTAACCTACCTACCGTCCTTCGCCAGTAATTAAAAATATATTATTTCATAGGTAACCCCAATAAAATTCTAACCCGATTCATGGCAGTAAAGAAAAAACAGTTTATAATTTAATCCGATTCTATTTAAAGTAAACATAAAGAGTTTTAACAGTACCGAAAAACATCTACCGATCTACTCTAAATTTTTTCATCAAGACTATCACAAATTCTTTTTATGCTGCAAAACATGTCAATTAGGTATATTGCATGCATTTTGTACATTATTATTTTCGTAGTTAGTATCATAGGTTTTTTGAGAAATTTAAAATAGAGCAAGGAACCTGTTTTCGGTAAGCAAATAAAATTAATAATTACCTTATTCAATGTAAATTTAACGAAACCTAAATTTGTGTTCGGTATCATAGGTGGCGTTGGCATCAACATTTCATTCCTTCAACAACAAATCTTCGACAAGCTGTGTAAGCTGAGTGGTATTCCGTATTTTGCCTCAGGATGATCTGAATACGCTGAGTAGAATAGACTATCTGCCTCTATACGAGGCAGCTGGTAAGAGGCGAGCACAGGTTAAATAAGAGGTCATTACCAACAAGACCACAGGCGGTAGAGTGAGTGGTATGCAGCAACGTTTCTGAATAGGGATATACCGTCTCACCTATTCCTGCCGCCATAATGACTCTGTCATATTCCGGTTTGGAAGGTAGGGGTAGCCTTGCAAAATGGGCTTTCTATCTTGGCCTTAGGACAGTGACGCATTTGTAACGTCTGTTGTCTATATACCTACCTAGGCCATGGTTGTTTCTTACCATCCGGAGAGCCATGAGCTTGTTCACCGAACTCTAACATAAAAAATAAAGATATTCCAAAACTTAAAAATTTGAAAACTAATTTAAAATTTTATGTGATAAGAGCAAACACGCACACAACTCTACTAATGAACGATCTTGGTCTCATTCTACTGATATATGTATATAACAGGTGCATCGCGGCTCGTAGCCAGGATAATAAGCCTAACGTACTAATCTTGTACCGGCTACTATACGAGTAGATCCCGACTAAAACGAAAAAAAGTTTCGCCGACCGCGAAATTACAGAGGCGACTGGAACACGACATTGCATAAGCACTTATATTGTGGCTGCAGGAATATATAATTATATTATAACAGCGGTAAATTCCTTAGAAAATTGTCGCTTAACACTCTACCACCAGGCACCAGTGGCCTACGGTCACAACAGACATCCGGACCAATTCTCACTTGGCACCCTAAAAAAAAAGCTTTGTGACAAGATCTCACATTCTATGACTAAGCTTAATCACTCGAATAATAAGCTTACGGAATACCAGCTTTATCAATAGTACAAAAGAGCAGTTAGCCTAGTGGCTAACTGCTCTTGGCTATTTTAAACACTAGTTAGTACTAGTGTTTAAAATAGCCAGCTAGCCACACATCAATCAATCTACTCGTATGGATGCAACTGGCAACGCGTTAAGCTAAATATACTGGATCGATTTTGATAAGGTTTTCATCATTGGACCTTACATTCCAATGATGAAAACGTAGTAGAGTCCAACTTCAAATATGTCAAATTCATCAAAATTGCTGATTTTTTTTCAAGCGTTCAGATATCTTTAATCTATAATTACGGTCAGGACGTAATCATTCATCATCGCCGAGCAAAAGTTATAACCATAAAACTTGGTAAGTAGGATCGTGTTATAGAGTAGACACCCACTAAGGATGGAATTTCGATAATTCTACTCCTAAAAAGGAGGAAATAGTGTGCTGAAAGTTTGAATGGAGGACCATCATTTTTTAAGTTAGAAACATGAAACCTTTTTTTTTGGGCTATTTATTAACGGCCAATATTAATACATACATACATACATACATACAT
>NJDC01003265.1:36179-51348 GCA_002245475.1 Calephelis virginiensis
GAAAATAAAATTGAACCGGCAGGTGGCGCTTAAATACAAATGACGTCATTTGATGTACACTTTTCCATTTTGAGTTGGCAACTCAGATACATAATCAGCCCCCTGGACGATTTGAAAATAAAATTGAACCGGCAGGTGGCGCTTGTGTCGGTATATCACCGAATAGTCTGGTGAAGTTGTAAAAACCTCGCGGTTAGCAACATATTAAGACATTTAAAAAAAACACCATATTTGTACGGCACGAAGTCGCCGGGTCCTAATAAAAATATAAAGGACATTTGTTTGCTTTCGTTTTGGAATAAATTCTAAGCATTTCCAATAAAAATACATTTTAAAATTCTCGTTTTGCTCAATTTGGTGTTAGGGTTCTCAAATCACACATCTCAGTATCATGGAGAAGGGCAGACAATTACAAAACATACCTTTTACTTAATTATGGGATGTCCCTTATGGACCACAACAACGTGACGACTAGTTGTACTGGTTCGGAAACTGGTTCCCCAAAAATGTTTCAAGCTATAAATTTTTGCGGGAAGCTCTACGTTTGAAGATGAAACAGGCGTAATTTAGGGGGGGTAATTTTCCAAAGTTACAGCAGCAAACATTTTGCATACAGATAATTCTTCTTCCTTAAGGATGTGTTGCTGTACAAGTAAACAGTGGGCAAAGTTTATGATTTTAAAAATGTATATGGGTATATGGATGTTAGTCAACGATACTAAAACACAGAAATACATAAAAAGACACCGAAATAAATATAATACCCAAATCTAGAAATATAGAGATCTAAGTATGCTCATATATGTTTGTCCCAGTCGGGAGTCGAAGTCGCGCTTCACCGGTTGGATGGTGGCGTACGTGTATGCGTGTAGTATGTAAGAATAGAAGCTTCTAAGAAAATGTATGCATCTATCCACAGAATACCAAATGATCAAAACGATTGAAATAATTACTTAGGTACTATGGTCAGTGGTGTTCGGAAACTTGGACTGGTATACATTGCGATAAAAAAGTTAACAGCAATGAAATAAAAATATTTTTGGAATAATTATAATCAATTAATATCATTGTATAAATTACCCAAATTGGTCCATTCCCAAAGTAAGCAAATAATGTGCTTTTGTCAATTGATACTAATACATAGAAATACTATTAATAGTATAAATTTAATTGACGCCCAGACGCGTAAATATAAACGACTATGTTCATCGCACATATGTCTTCCCCCGTCAGGAATCGAACCAGTCTCGAAGTTGGTTGGTGGCGTTATATTTAGGTGTAAAAGATGCTTATGAGTATATAAATAAATACATACAGAATCCCAAATGATCTAACTGATTAAATACTATTATTAACTGGTGTTCGAAGGATGGATTGGTCCACCGCATTACTCTACTACCCTGCAGTCAACTAGGTCAGTCAACATTGCGATAAAGATGTTAACAGTAACTGTTAAGCCAAAATGTTTTTTTATCGGTTTTAGTTAGTGGGTTATTTCAAGTATAATATACAGTTAGTTGAAATCGACCTTTTTTGCCTTAAACGAATTTTCGGCAAAAGTTTTTTTGGCAAGTTGCCAACTCAAATAAAAATTTACATTTTTTAATTTTTTTAATACTCTACTTTAATACCTTGAAAAAATTTTGTGATATTAAATTGTAATTTTACAAACTTGTAATCGTAACACAACATCAAGTTTTATTAGCGTTTTATAAAAGATGTTTAGAAGATAATAGAAAACATACCCTGCAGATAGCTTAAAGATAGACACATTTTACCGAGTAAACACTTCAAAAAGATCAATTTAGGCAAACGTCCACGATTCTGACATACATTTCCAATACGCCGATACTAAGAATTCCAATACTGTCGGAGTTTCCCGAGGACGTGCTCTGGAAGCAATAAATAAACAATCTCGAAACGAGAGCGACTAAGTAGGTAGGTTTTAATAATGACTCGGACTTAATCATATCCCTGAAAACTTTGTTCATCTTATTACACATTCTGTATAAAAAAAGTATCGGCAATGGATTATTTGTTTATGGAGCCAGTTTGTGAGCATCTTCTCTACAGAGTAAATAACAAAGTCGCTTCCTCTTTCCCTATGTCCCTATGTATGCTTAAATCTTTAAAACTACGCAACGGATATTGATGCGGGTTTTTTAATGGATCAAGTGATTAAAGAGGAAGGTTTATATGTATATTTTACCCCCGTACGAAGCCGGGGCGGGCCGCTAGTTTATTTGTTTAAAAATAATGCCACCGTGTATCATATTTAGTGTGTATTTCGAATTTCATAACGGACAGAAACATCAAACAATGAGTTTGTCTTAAATTTTACATTGCCAATAGAATTTCTTGCTCGGAATCAATGAAATGAAAATGAAAATTTGTTGCGAATTTTGAATCGACCTTATCAAAAACTCGTGCTTATGTGAGGTATAATGCGTTCAGTCCAGATGTGACAGAATAGTTGCCTTGCTCTGGTAGGCCATCAATGTCTACAACTAAAATTGACATCGCAAAAGTGAAGGAAACAGTGACTGATCCTGAGCTGAGCCGTACTTTCTGTATCTCACTAGTCGATCCGTATCATTATCCATGAAACGCATTGTCACTGGTGACAACCCGTGGACTTATGAGTTCCACATGCAAACTAATCAACAAGCTTTGGAGTGGTGCCGTCCAACTAAACCAAAACAGAAAAAACAAACTCGTTCAAAAGTCAAAGTCATGTAAAGTTTTTTCTTTGGCTTAGTCAATAAATGCCTTATTCTTAAAATGCCTAGCGTTCTGAAAATGCTTAGTACTTAAAATGTCTAATTCGCTAAAAGGTCAATGAAATTCAGAAAAGATAAAATTAATCAAATATTTATAAAATATGTATAGCGTGTTTGTTATTGTTACCAAGACAATTCTAAACTACCAGAAAAGACACAGATTTTACATGGTTAATTGGTTTTTTTTTTCATGACATTGGAAGGCAAACAAGCAGACGGATTTCCTGATGGTAAGAAATTCTCGCCGCCTAGAGACACCAAATGTGGTAATGGTGTGTTGCCGACCAGAGGCCGGGATGTTAGGCCTCGAGCAAAAGTAAGTTTACCGGCTACCTTACCCTCCGAACCGGAACACGACATGACCAAAGAGTACATAAATACTACGTAATTAGAGGCGGGACTTCCATAGATACATAGCAAACTCGAATTTGTATAAAGTTTACTTGAAAAAAGTATAACCCGTATAACTTGAAAGTAAGTCTAAAGGCATTCAGATAGAAGGCAACTAGTGTCATATGATTTGGGCGAATAAAAAACATAGCAAACTTATTTTTTTTTATTTTTGGATATGAAAGTTGCGCTAAACTGGACATGACGTTATGGCGGCAGGAATAGGTAAGGCGGTGGTACCGATCCGGGTCAGTCGCTGCAAAACTCTACCACCTAGTCAGATGTCACGGTGCTAGTGACGGCAAGCCTATGCTCGCCTTTTACGAGCTGCCTGGCACAGGAAGGCAGATGGTCTATTCTACAAAGGAGCCCGGACCAACACGGGGAAAATGACATTTTTATAAAATCACTACCTACCACGCGACTAAAAAACCCGGGAGGCGAGAGCGTATAAAGCTTATAGCATATAGCAACTAAGATATCACGTTCTATCGGAGATCCTCCGGATCTAATAACTGCGGCAAACGCAAGCCTCTCTCCCAACCCGAACACAAACTCTCAAGACACTACACTACACCATCTCCACCGGTCTCGGCGACAAAGATCTCTTTTGCGCCCAACTCCTAACGCCGAGTGACGAGCCACTACTCCTCCATCAAGTCCACCCAGTAACCAGAATGCAGCACCAAGTCGAGGTACGGTCTCCCGGGAGACAGCCCTTGTTGCTTGCGTGCGGAGTTGTGGAAAACAGTCCAATCCGTCTAAATAATTATGTCTTTTCAGAATTTGGCATTTGGCAAATCAGTTCTTTTGTAAACAGTTGGCCATTTTAAGAATTAGGGATTTACAGACTAAACCTTTTCTTTGAATATTGCGTTGTTGTGCACACGGAATAGAAGGTCAAAAGGTAAATAAGGAATGTTATTTAAGCATTATGCGGCGTTTAAAGACCAATTGAGACGAAAAATGCCAGATTTTTGAAAAGAAAATTCTTGGATTTCACGATAATGCGCCTTCGCACAAGGCCATAATTGTGGACGCATTGTTGGCTAAATACTTAATAAATACCATCGAGCAACCACTACATTCACAAGATATGGCTCCAGTCGACTATTTTCTTTGTCCTAAACCCACAACACAACTTTGATTTCGTTTCACAGCACCCGTTTTCATTCAGTAAAAAAAGCATAAAATAGAATTCGCGACGAGAACCGAACTCAATTCTAGAAACAGCGTTAAAAAATATTTAATTATTGGATAATTCGTTGGCGTAAGTACCTATATTGTATCTGAAGGATACTTTGAAGGTGATAAAATATTTTTTAATGATATTTCCAGATGATAAGATATTCACGCCGCCTGGTACACCAAAGAATGATTTCCCGTTACTTTCTTGACAGAGTAGGATATTGCTCTAATATGCGACCAACTAACAAGCAGGCAGCTCTTTTGATGGTAAAAAACAAACGTCGACGATAGCTCCCAATTGGTGTATCTTATGACACAGATTTATACGGCGGCCTCGCGTGCAAGTCTACATTAACCCTAGCCTCCAGCATAAGACGAATTCGAAACCGAAATAAGCCCACACCGAAACTTTCTGTCAGTCGCTAGATATTATGTCAAATATATTAATATCACTTAATTAATTCGTTTGTCCTCGTCAGACAAATAATTGTAACAACGATAGCATTATTGAAATGTCATTGTAACCGCCATGGTTCAATTGCCCCAAGGCATCCCCAAGGTGATTTTTTTGTTACTTCAATTTAATTTGTGACAAGGACGTGTTACTTGTCTGACATTTGTTTCTCACATAATGCGATGTAATACTGCAAAAAACCGTCTTAGATTTCAATATTACGTCGTCTAAGTACACAAATCAATAAAAATATGGCTTTAAACATGGTTGCTTGGTTTTTACAATTTTAACATCACGGTATTACATATTTGACTATTATTATTGCATGTAATTTTACACAGAAATTATAGCTACCATAATGTGACGGATTACATCTGTATATCTTAATATATTTTTCTTGTGTTCGTGTGTTTGTCACTGAACTCCTAGACGACTGGACCGATGTTGATGAAATTTTTTGTGTGTGTTCAAGGCAATCCGAGAATGGTTTAGATTTACAATTTGGTTTCCTGGAAAATGTTTTTTAACTATTTTTTTAATGGTAAGTGATTGTTAATTTTGGAATGTTTCACATTGGATCTGATAGACTGCGCTACTATCAATGCATTAATGTCAAGCGACACAAAGTTTGCTGGGTCATACATACTAGTACTTATATAAAAACCAATTGCTATTCGTTAGTCTCGCTAAAACTCGATAGCAGCTGAAATGATTTGGCTTATTTTGGTTCTGAATTATTCGCTCAAGTCGAATGGAAGGCTTAAAAATAAGAAAAAGGGAGTCACTGCGAGGAAACTAGGAAAAACAACATTTTATTTTTTCCCATACAAACTGGACGGGTGTAACGAACTAGGGGATAACGTATACGTCCAATTCTCCGTTTTAAAATACTTTATTAATACAATGTAATTTTCGAAACTTGATCAACCGAAATGTGCAGACACTAGACAAATAATTGATCTAAAATTTAAAAAAATCGGCATACGTTCAAAATATACAGGCATGTTTTTTTTGTTTTTATTGCATCTTTGTTTAATAATGGTGTATTTTTTAAAACTAGTCTCGTCTGACTGATATAAAGTATACCTACTTGTTTGATTATAATTAAATAACAATTTGAAACAGCAAACCTAACAAAAACTTTAAAAACTCAGAATCTCCATCTGTGATGTCTTTTAAGCTTTTTTAATTGATTGCTCTGTAACCTTAAAACTAGTTCTTTATTATTATATACATTATACAGGTACATTTATTAATATATTTAATTAAAATTCATGATTTTTTTTATATTTTTTACATATAGATAATTATTTATCTAGTATTTATAAAATTTCAGTTAATAAGTTTCGGATAGTCACATTGTGTACCAGAATAAATTTCACAACAACCTGACGGATTTGGCAAAAACCGTCGATTTAGTGATCAAATGGACCATGAGATACGCGTGATTTGTATATTATCACATATTTGTCAAAATATTCCTAATTATAGGTACTATAGTTGACATTAGAAGTAAAAGAAAAGATAACTCAAACATCGTGCCTGCTAAAAAATCTAATACTGATTTAGGTCATTTATAGGACCTAAGTAGGTTATTGAAATAGACCAATAATTAACACTTTAAGGCGCGCCACTTACGTGCGGAATAATTCGGTATAGAAAAATCGAATCGGAATTTTGCCAATTCACACAAATCTATGAATGTAGGATCCATGCATCAAGTACGTTAAGGTTACGAGGAGGAAGGGGCAAAAATCAAACCTATTCGAAAAAGGACGTTAGACGACTCAGATTTCAAGAAATAAATCATCTACGTACTTGTGTACGCATGTGTCAATCATTTTCCTTGATTTCTCTGGGATTCCTTTATCTTGAACTTACTACAATAAAAAATAATAAAAGTCCTATTTTCCCGAAACCGTTTCCAAATGATAACCTTGTCACCATTTTTGTTTGACCACCATGTGCCAACACCCATATGAATGGTCATGCAATGCATGCATTTTGTAAATATTAAGTTTTTCATTAGGCACATGCATTTTCTTACTATTTCTGAAATGTGCTATTTATAACTATTTCAGCATTTGTTTAAATCAAATGATGATTTAACCAATACACCTTAAAAAGTATTAAGTATAATAAAAAAATAATGTTTTTTTTCATTTTCGTTTCCAAAAAAAAGTTTAGTTAAACCTTACACACCTGTTACGTAACACTTGTACCTTTCCACAATGCACTTGCAAACATCACATTACACTTACGCTAGCTTTTGTTTTTTACACCAAAATTAAACTTTAAATTACTAACGATAATTTCCGGGATCCTTGACCACGTATGCCAGTCTACCGGCTTCCCAACACCAGATCGAATCATGACAATATGGAGCACTGACTATATGTCGGCAGGAATACAAATGGTACTAATTGAGCTAAGCTGTCTCACAGCTCTTTACCTCTAGCTGTAATCTATTAATAGTACTTCAATTATAAAATATCACCCATCAGTATCAATCTTACCCAATAAGATAGTTTGATGAAATCGAGGGGTTACACAATGATTTGTCACGGTCTCGTTGTCGTGGTCATTAGAATCTTGGCTCTAAACAAATCAACGTAATCAGTTTATTGGAAGATATTAAAAACTGTATGTGCCGATGACTTTATCCGAATAAGATCGTGCCAGACTTTCTTCCGCCTTTATATTTTCTAGTGTTCGCCCATTGGTCGAAATTCGACCATTTTAATAACCAAATTTTAATACGTTGTTGATAAGAACGCCATCTTCATTTCTTAAGACTAACTACTTTGTTTCCTGAATAGTTAGTGCGCCATCTGTGATCTTTTATCGTCAACATCAATATATTTGTTTGTGTGTGTCAAATTGATGGTAGTGTTGGTAATGTTTTATATATTGATTTAATGTACTTTATAAGCATTATTATTGACAAATATTAGCGTTTTCCACTTCTCCTACACATAAACTATAAGTGCGCCAAATTTTATTCTCCTGCGTCCGCGCAATTTTCGTATAAAGGGTTCCAAAGTTTTGGCATCACATATTAATACATAGATTTATATGTTATAACTTGATGGTAGAGTAGTGTTTATTCCTACCACCATAGCGTTTGTGCTCGCCATTATTCAGATCTGCCCAAAGTAACCGGCTGACTTGTGCACGTGGCCTAAATTCCTGACCTTTCCTGAAAGATCGGAAACGTGTCTGTGTCGATCCTGCTATTTTATTATGGTTGTAGACAGAGGTGATCACTTTATGATGATTCTTGTCCCTTCTCTATTCTTCATTGAAAAAAATAAGATCAGCATCAGCATGACTTTTTTTTAGTTATCACGTTTAAGTACATGATACATCGCCTCTGTCGTCTACCGGTTCAGTTGTTGGACTTGACTGCATGAGGTCCCGGGTTCGAATCCCCGGTCGGACAACAAAACAAAAATTTTGTTTTTCCAATTTTCTAATAAAAAAACGTTGCTAGGGATTGGATACGTGCCCGGTTGGTGATAGGCTTGCCACCTATCACATTGTGTGACTTTGTGTCTTTGGCTAGTCGTTGGTAAGTCAATTGTGCCTTTTCCTACCTCTTCGGGATATGGGCGTGAAGATAGTTACTTTTTAAGTACATGTAATTAAATAAAATTAAAATATACACATAATAAAAGCAATTTTAAGTACTGTAGTTTAATACTTGTAGTAGTTTTGTGGTTGTTCAAAAATAGTTCGAGAAATAATCTGAGTGAATGTCCAAATAAACATCAAATCAATCAATCCATCAATCACAGCTACTTTAATAACTGTAGAATCAATAAGAGAATTTTTTCATCAAAGTTTTTTTAATTCATATAAGCTTTACATCAACATTTTAAAAGTTCTACAACACATACTATCCATCTTCAAGCTCATCAAAATAAAAATGGACTGTACTATGCAATAATGAGTAATCAGGCCAGATCGCTCGTGTCGTGGCGACGAAGTGTTGTGTTTGATGTGAACACGGTGTCGATACGGCGCGGGCGGCAACATGTTTTGAACCGAGTGCTTTTGATTCGTATAATTTATTACAATATTCCAACAAGTTGCACGATTATACAGGAATGGGTGGAGAGACTTTTGATTAATATATTTTTTGTAGGAACTATACAGTCCAATTTAGAACCTACCTACACATATTATAATCTTTTTTTATTATTCAAATGTTTGGTACCTATTCCAAATTGGTGATCTAACAAAAATTTCACTAATTGTTCCCTCCGGTAAAATGCTGCGATGTACGCAAATTTATCGATAAATATTAAATACAAAGGGGAACAGCACTACGGTGACTCAATCGCAGGGAGACCGCTTGACGGTCGCTCGTCGCTCGGGCGCCGCTGCCCGCTCCGCTGACATCCAGTTCACTTCAAGAAGAATCTATGTGTTAGACCGCACCGCTATCGCCGCCGCCCCGCAATCGCTGAGATCCAGTTTGTGGCCTCAAGACCGATATTTCATTGCTTTTAGAAAAAAAAATTAATTTTAAGGGGGAGTTTATATATACGATGCCTATATTTTTTATGTATGTCAAATCGATTTCTCAGTAATTTCTGAACTGATATTAACAATATATTCTTATTGTACTTCAAAAAGCTCACTTCCCAGGTGGTCCCATAGCCACCGAGTCTGGATCAGGCAATGGAATCCTAGAGAAATCAAGGAAAATGGATTTTTTATGTACTTTGTTGACTTGTTCAAATCGAAGTCGGTGTCTTGCAATTTAACTGCGCTATAATTAAATAAATGAAAATCCCTGGTCAAGTCACACAAATTGAATCTAACCCCAAAGTAAGCAAATGATATGTTTGTGTTATGGGTGTCAGTCAACGATACTTATACATAGAAATACTTAAATATATTTAATACATACCCAGACACGGAAATGCAGACATCTAAATGTTCATCACACAAATGCCTGTCCCCGTCGGGAATCGAACCTAGCCTCGATGTAGTTAGGCGTGTACGCTAGCCACTCGACCATAGAGGCGGTCGGTGGCATTATCCATGCAAAACTTACAAAAACTGATTCGTTATTAAAGCAACAACATAGGAGATAAAAATAACAATTGGATCGTATTATGCAATAATGATTCACCAAACCAACACAAACAACCCAAAAATTAATCATTCCTGCAAAAGTGGCTACAAAGATGGATACTTTAATGTTGTAAGAACACTGGCAATAAAAACACCTTTTTATTGCACTGTATAAACCCAGCGTATAAACCGACATGAGAGCGACTTATCGAATAGTATAAACCGACATGTGCTAGTATTTAGAATGCTTACTTGACATAGGCGTGCTTCCCGGTTCGACCCGAGCTTCACGGTTATTTGGTAGAGTTTTGTATGCTAAAACTACACCAAACAACCGTGAAGCTCGGGTTCAATTCTCGGCGGGGGCAAACATTTGTGCAATGAACATCGATGTCTGTATTTTCGGGTCTGGGTATTTATTTTATTTATTCTGGTCTGTATGTTAGTCTTTACGAGTATTACTTTCGTACAACACCCGTAACACAAAGATATAATTTGCTTACTTTTGGGTTAGATCAATTTGTGTAATATGTATTTATTAACCACCTTGAAAAGGGGGAGGTTGTATGTTCGACTATAATATTTTTCTATCTTCTCTGAATTGATTTTAATTTTTTTTCTATTTGGAAAAGAGTAATCTCTAGCTGGCCTTAGAGCAACCAAGTTAGGATCTAATGATGAAATTCCAGAAAAATCGAGAAAATCTCTTAATTTTTGTGTGCGTTAATGACGTACTTATGGAAATCGAAGACGGTTTTCAGCACTTTTACTGTGCTTAAATTATTTTATTATTAATTTATTTTTGGAGTATTGTTGAATAATTTTATCACTCTATTATATCTAAAGTTTACATTGTAAATTAGGTTCATATCAGAGGTTCGACAAAGTCGTAGCGTTTTTGTTCGACAAAGACATAGCGTTCTTAGGTACCCTATTAATAATCAAACCCTGTGTAAAAACTTGGTGTATTCCTGATCGTTGATTCCTTTTCTTTCTTTTCTGAGTGTTTCAGCTGTAGTCATTAGTTAACAATATACAATATTAATATGGCGTTTACGAAAGCAACAAATTAATAAAATATAGACATCTAAAACTCCGTAACAAAACCTTCAGTCTACTGAGGAGTAAAAGTATCTTCACGCCCATATCCCCGAAGCGGTAGGCAGAGGTACAACCAAGGCACCCACGACTAGCCGAAGACACTAAGTCCCACAATGTGATAGGTGGCAAGCCTATCGCCAACCGGGCACATCTCCAATCCCGACCAACACTTTTTTATTAGAAAATTGGAAAAATCCAATTTTCTTTTTGTTGGCCGACCCGGGATTCGAACCCGGGACCTCATGCAGTCAAGTCCAACAGCGGGACCGCTAGACCACAGAGGCGAAACTCTACTGAGGAAAGTCGAAAATACGAGTATGTAAACATCAACCGCCTTTTATCACCTTGTTGGTCGAGGGGCTAGTGTTCACGCTTGACTCTACCGACCAACCGCGAGGCGCGATTTCGATTCCCGACGGGGGTTAGCATTTGTGTGAAGAACATTTAGATGTCTGCATTTCCGGGCCTAGATGATTAAATTTATTCTGGTATCTATTTAAGTATTTATATGTACTCGTACATAATTTGCTTACTGCGGGGTTAGATTCACTGTGTGTTTCTTGTGCAAGGATTTTTATTTATTAATTACTTATTAATAAACATTGACTAAAGTACTCTAAGGTTTAAGTTGACATTATAGTCTGTATTACAGTAAAATAAAAACTAAACGTGACCTTAAACCTTGGACTACTTTAGTGTGATTTATTGGTAAGGCGTAAGTTATCCTGGATGTCAGAGTCTAATTATTACTTTTTATTAACTATTACTATTATAAGACCAACTACTTACTATTACTAGACCAAATTTAGATGCAGTTTGCTCTCTTTTTTGACATCTCTTTTTCCTAACTACTGTAACAGCTGCAAAACTACTAAATCCTCCCCGTTTAAATTAAGTTAATTTAATTGATATAATAAAGGCTAAAGTTCAATTATTAATTTTCCTTCTTTCGGGTAATTATTTCGACTACATTGTTATTTTCTCTGTGTTTGTTACACGATTACTCAGCTAATAACAAACCAATTTTTGTGTAAACTTAACCATTTAGTCTATGTTTATTAATTAGACGGCTAGTGTGTAATAATTACAATTAGAAAATTAAATTCAGATGACGTCATACGCACAGCAGGATAATGACGCATAGAGTTTGACCCAGCCTTGGCGTATCTAGAGCTTGACAGTTATAGCACCCTCGTTTGCCGCTCGAATAACGATAGCAACCATATTTTTATCCACAAGCTCACGCCTCTGAGACCACATCGATTTTACCATGTATTTCTTTAGTCTACATAAGTACCATATTGCATTGAGTCTGATGTTATTTAGCTGAGCGTTAGCTAAAGCTTTTCTAATTACTAAAAGAAAGAAGAATTACTCAGATCAGTTCTCCTAATCATTAGAAATAGAAACTCCTTGCTCAACCAAAAATATATTTTCCTAAAACTAGCTAAGTCGACTCAGCGATTTTAGTATTGTCCTTTGGATCAATAGAATGCCACAATTTTCGATCTTAACCAACTTCCTTCACATCGCTTACTCCAAGCTCACAGAGATAGCCATGCACCACTTCACTCCAGCGATATCTGGGACAACCTATCTTTCTTCCTATCTTTCGACCCAGTAAGCTCTCTTAACACTGCGAGATGAGAGATGGAAGAGTTTCCATGCGTTCTAAATGAACGAGGCAACGGAAACGATCAGCTTTGCTAAGCTTTCGCTGATTAAATTGGAAATAGCCAAAGGTTTCCAGCGTTCGTCCAAATTCTTAACCTGACATGATGCTTTCTTGATAGACCCAAAATTTTCAGAAGCGCTTTCTTTTCCACAACTAAACGTTATTATTCTTCGAGGAATTAATTTTTCCAGGTTGCTAAGAAAAGCTATTTTAATATTTCAAAATAGTAAGTCTCCGAAACCGGCGTGTTTGTATGAAAAGAGCAATGAACGTGAAGGAAGCCAGACAGTTTTGTCAGGATCGTGAGGTCTGGCACTCAATACTCTCTACCTACCCCGTAAGGGACTTGGCGTGAAGATAAGCGTGTATGTATGTCAGTAGAAGCAGACAGTTCACTGACATTCAGAAATAGCCAGTAATGGCTTTGGACAATGATAAAGAGCCATCCAGTCAACGGTCAAAACAACCACAGAAGTTTCATGCAGTAGATTAATTTAAGAAGTCTCTGCTTAAGGACCAGTCATTATGCCTCCTTGCCGGACCCAGGATTTTCACTAGCGCTTTTTTCTCCACAAATAAACGTTTATATTCTTCTGGTAATGTATTTTACTAAATTGCTAAAAATAGTCGACGAACAACAGCTATTTCAACAGTTAGAAATAACAACTGGTAATAACAGGTAGACGGTTTGCTGACATTTAGCAATAGCCAGTAATTGCTTTGGACATTAATAAATAGCCATCTAGTCATCCATCAAAACAACCACAGAAGTTACAAGCAGTATATTAATTTTAGAAGTCCTCGGATTTGGAAACTTTTCTTTATTCAGAAAGTAAATGACAGGTAGATTTTACCGCCACATTGGATAACTGATAAGCCTTAACAGCTAAAAACGACAATCATCGTAAAGGTTCGAACGACAGACAAAAATGTCTCAATTTTTATTCTGCATGTTTTTCAAATTTATTCCAGAGTGAAAAACAATAAAATAATGATTAATTTACAAGTTTGTGTATATAAAAGTTTGTGTTGCGATCACTATTACTACATGGTATATCACTCCTCTGGCCCTATGTCCTTTTGTATGCTTAAATCTTTAAAGCTCCACAACGGATTTTGATGCGGTGTTTTTAATAAAGTGATTGAAGAGGAAGGTTTATAACATGTTTATTTTATACCCATGTGAAGCCCGGGCGGGCCGCTAGTTCGGGATAAATTTGAAAAGCACTAAACCGGTTTTGTTACAATGTTATAACTTGTTACTAGTACCATTTTAATATCCAAATTTTAATATCTTGTTGATAAGAACGCCATCTTCATTTCTCAAAACCAACTACTTTGTTTCCAAACTTTTTAGTGCGCCACCTGTGATATTTTATCGTTATCATCAATACATTTCTTTGTGTGTCTCAAATGCATGGTAGTGTGGGTAATGTTTTATTTGTTGATATACTGTACTTTATAAGCATTATTGTTGAAAAGTATTAGCGTTATGCACCACTACACATAAACTATAAGTGTGCCAAATTTTATGCTCCTCCGTCCGCGCAATTTCCGTAAAAAGGGGTCTAAAGTTTTGGCATCACGTATTAACATATAGATATTGAGTTAAAATACTTAATTTGGGTCGTATATTTTTAATGCCGAATCATAAAAAAACTATCAAATGCATCAAAACAAATACCTATTGGGGTGAGTCACCCTTAACATTTAGTGGTATAAAAAATAAATGTCGACCGATATTCAGATGTACCTGATGTGCACCCTAAATTTCATAAAAATCAAGCCGTTTAAGAGGAGTTTAATAACAAAAAAACCGCGAAATGAGAATTTTATTTATAGATGTGTTTCAGTCCAACTAAATTGACAGGATAGTTTTTAACCAGGTATTTCAGTTCAGGTACTCATAAACACAGTATTACCCGAATATTAACATTTAGTTGATAATAAACCATAACTCATCTCTGTGGTCTAGCGGTTCAGTTGTTGGACTTGACTACATGATGTCCCGGGTTCGAATCCCGGGTCGGGCAATAAAAATTGTTTCTTTCCAATTTTCTTATAAAAAAAATGTTGCTCGGGATAGGATATGTGCCCGGTTGGCGATAGGCTTGCCACCTATCACATTGTGGAACTTAGCATCTTCGGCTAGTCGTGGGTGCCTTGTTGTGCCTCTGCCTACTTCTTCGGGGATATGGGCTTAAAGATACTCCTATAAATCATTTTATTGAATTCGTTGAATAGTTTTGGAACTAAATGTTACTTAATAAATGTTTTTTAAATGTTAATCATTCGCTAATATTAGCATCTAAAATGACAGATCAGTTTTTAATTTCCGATTTGCACGAAATCGAGATTCAAGATTCCGGGCCTCTTTGCAAAATAGACCATCTACCTTCCTGCCAGGCAGCTCGTAAAAGGCGAGCATAGGCTGCATATTGATATCTGACCAGGTGGTAGAGTTTTGCAGCGACTCACCCGGATTGGTACCACCGC
>NJDC01003265.1:54417-73920 GCA_002245475.1 Calephelis virginiensis
ATTTATCCCGAACCTGAAGGCGGCAGGAATAAGTAAGGCGGTGGTACCAATCTGCGCGAGTCGCTGCCAAACTCTACCACCTAGTCAGATGTCATGATGTTAGCGAGGGTAAGCATATGCTCGCCTTTTACGAGCTGCCTGGCAAGAAGGCAGATGGTCTATTCTGCAAAGGAGCCCGGACCAACCCGGGGAAGCCATAGTCGTCTATTAACATGAAAATATTCGCTTGTTCGCTGTTTTATAACAGAAAAGAAAAAAACCTAAAATGTATATCAGTCCAAAGAACACAAGCAAGACATGAAATCTTATCTAATTGATCAACCAAATCTGAACAAAGTGATAAACATTATCCTTATCTATATTTATTTATTCATCATCTATATTTATTTATATCTTACACTTTTTCATTGAAAATAATACCTAATAGGTATATGAATGTGAAAGAAATTAAAGTGATGGTGTACGAGCCAGCGCGTACAGTGTTATGTATCGTCGCATAAAGCAAATTTTGTAATAAGCATTTTTACATTAATCCAGCAGTTCGTGTACGGATATCAATCACGCCGCGCGCTCGCATATCATATCATTATATCATTTAGTACATAGTTGCTTCTATCAATATATTATCAATCAATACTTACTATCAAAGACTATCATTTCACTCAACTATCACTAAAAGGCTGTACGGATCGTACAGATGGATTGGTTTTAGGGATCAGCAAAACATAATCCGTCAAGTTATACATCTAAGTATATCTAAAAGAAAGTCGTGTTAGTCGAGTCGTATGTTATTTATAACTCAAGAACTACTGAACCGATTTGGATGAATATTGACGGGGATGCAACTCAGAACCGGAGACGGACATAGAATACTTATATCCCGTTCCACAGCGAGGGAACCAGGAAAAACAACATTTTATTTTTACCCATAAAAACTAAACGGGTGGAACGAAGTTCGCCGAAGCAGCTAGTGATTAATAGAACTCAAGTGCGAAATGAAATTTCGGTCATGGTACAATCAAACTTATAGCACCCCTCTTTTTCCGTCGGGGATCAAAAAGGTATTTCGTTAGGTGTTAGAGCCCGGTAGACTCGACATTGTCTTCTACAGGCACCGTGCTATTCACATGTTATGGAAATATGTCTGCTTGTTTGCCTTCCAACTCCATAAAAATATGTGAGTAAGATGTAATCACAAGACACTTAAGAAAGTGCATGTTGTCACTTCCACTGTTACCTCACAGCTCCAGAAGTCCACAATTAAATTTACTTATTAAGGAAAAATATATTGAAAAGGCCAGCGAACACCACGGCTCTTCTGATCACCATAGACATAATAGGTGCGTTGCTATCCTGTGGCCGGGGTATTAAGTCCCATTGCGCAAGTTGACCAGCTGTCCTACCCTCTAGACCGGAACAGCAGACACAATGGCGGCAAGAATAGGTAAGGCAGTAGATCCCTACCCGGGCAAGTTACTGCAAAGCAACTGGGGTGGTGTTTTTGGAAATTACCTACATTAGAACCTGCGCCTCTGTGGTCTAGCGGTCCGGGTGTTGGACTTGACTGCATGAGGTCCCGGGTTCGAATCCCGGGTCGACCAACAAAAAGAAAAATTGGATTTTTCCAATTTTCTAATAAAAAAGATGTTGGTCGGGATTGGAAATGTGCCCGGTTGACGATAAGCTTGCCACCTATCACATTGTGGGACTTAGTGTCTTCGGCTAGTTGTGGGTGCCTTGGTTGTACCTCTGCCTACCTCTTCGGGAATATGGGCGTGAAGATAATTTTTTTTTTTTTAGAACCTGTGCTAGGCTCTTACAAGCTGCCTGACAGGGAAGCAGACGATCCGTTTTACTCAGCGCATCCGAATCAACACGGGAAAAGTTTCTTTCTACCTACATCAATTTTTATATTAAGTATATCTGTATATTACGAGCACCATCTTAATCTTCTCTATATAAAAATAAATCCCCATTCGACGTAGTCTTCGCATCACGCCTGAACGGTTGGACCAATTTTGCTAATTTTTTTTGTTAGTTACTGTTAGGAAAAGGTTCTTATGGAGAGAAAACCCGGGAAAATTGCAGGAAATGCTAAAAATAATCCCTTTTTTAATACTAGTAGTTATAAAGTTAGTAGCTGTTAATGTCAAGCGATACGAAGTTCGCCTGGTCAGCAACTACCCTAAAAATTCCTATAAGTAGGTAAATCTGAAGATTTCGATAGGTACGAGTACATGTAGACCGACTTAACATTAACAAAATAAGCGCTTTTCGCTTAATATTTGGAGTCAGGTTCTTCGGAAAACATATTAACATTGATTTTGGCGCAAGCCCAAACTGATGTCGCCAGACAAGTTTTACGAAAAACTATATAACATTCTCGCTTGGCCATGGCATAAGAATCTATGAAACTACACATCCTATAACTACGTACTATGTTGCTACTGAGACATAATGAATCCATTTTTTTTTATTTTTTATGATATAACAAAAAACGTATTAATTAAAACATTTTAATTTTGTGGCATTTTATTTGCTTTCTTTACTTTTATTAAAAAATAAATTTACAATAAACAACTACTTTAACGGAATTAAAAAACTTACATTTACATATTAATCTCCATTTCTTCAAAAATAAGTTAAGTGTGAGTGAGTAAATCTTCAATTAAAATATGTTATTTAATTGAAAATTTGATTAAAGTGTTTTCAATTACCATTATGTAAAAAGATATCGCTTAAGTTATTTTTAATAGAAAAAATATACATATTATAATGTTATATTAACCACCCCGATCACGTCAACTTTCAATCAAAATCGTTTCACTATATAACAGTGAGGTTTCATTTAGAACCGCTCAGTAGTTTTGCGTAAAAGACCAATCCTTACAAACTTTCACATTTATAATATTAGTAACAATAATCAATATACAGGTATACTTAAGTATATATCTAGGTTGCCAAAGTGTCAGGCAATAGCATTCACGAGCTTATCTGACTGATAAACATCAGTAAAGTTCATTGTCATTGAATTCAATCTCATCAGGGGTGCTATTTTAATTATCACCAATTGGTTTCGATATCGCTTATCTCCAACTAGTTAGTTACCCGCCACTTCGTACACACGTTTGAATGATGTTTCGTTATTATTGACGAGAACGACAGATTTTCCTGGAACAAAAGATAAAACAAAACCCGGAGCTAACACAAAATTTGGTTAAAATCCGTTCGATTTTAATACTACTTAATTGAATTACCGACTATGATCTATTGGAGCTTAGATTTTACACTAAAACTACAAAAATGTCATTTGATTTAATCTTAATTGCAGGTAAATCATTTAAAAATAAATAAAACAAAAAAGTATCTACACGCCCATATCCTCGAAGGGGTAGGCAGAGGCATGAACCACGACTAGCAGAAGACACTAAGTCCCACAATGTGATAGATGGCAAGCCTGTCGCCAACCGGGCATTTCTATCCAATCCCGGTCAACGTTATTTTTATTAGAAAATTGAAAATATACATTCTGTATTCTTTTAGTTGCCCTACCCGGGAAACGAACCTAGGACCTGAAGAAGTCAAGCCCGACGCCGGACCGCTAGACCACAGAGGCGATAATAAATAAAACAGCAAAATATATAATAAATAAAACAGCAGTTTAATAGCAAAGTTATGATCAAAATTTCGGTCTATTTTTGTAACTGTGTGAATAAATGATTACAGTATCATACATTAAGCATTGACATACATGTGATTGTAAAGTCAGATAAAGACGTTGCCAATTCGCCACTACTAAAGAATCGCGCGTTGCCGTTTTTCTCGTTACTTTTAAAGTTTTATTCCATATAAAACTGTCAATGACGCAGTGTACTGCCAACCTTAACCTTAATATTACTGAAAATAAAATAGGGAAAAATTAACATTGACAAGAGCAGATAATATTGAGTTTTACTTCGTTTATGTGGTTATAAATTTATGAGAAATATATATTTGTAGTTACTAGAAGAATACTAAGTGATCACTTTATTTATTTAATCTATACTTATAAAATAAGATAGATAGAGTTATAGCCATAAAATTTGGTGAGTAGGGTCGTTTTATTAAGAAGACACCCACTAAGGACGGAAAGTTGGAAATTCTACCCCCATGGGGGTGAAATAGGGGTTGAAAGTTTGTATGGAAGACCGTAATTTTTTAAGTTATATAAGTATGAAACTTTATTTTTGAATTACTTATTAAAATGAGTAGGTACGTATTTAATCGTTTCTGGAAATTCTATCCATAAGGGTATGAAATAGGGGTCAAAGGTTTTTATAGGGGTCAAAAGTTTTATTAATGGGCTGTAATTAGTAAATATATTAACTGCCATACGAGCAAAGCCGCGGGTAACAGACAGTGTTAACACAAAATACACAGTGCAAAGGTGAATAAATAGCGTTATTGAGCAACTAAACATAAGACAATTTATAGATTTACACTGTTTAAACTTACAAGCCCAGAAATTTTTGCTTTGCAAAATTTAATACCTCGTGTCAGACTGATATCTCTCACAACGCCTTGACCGAATTCTCACATTTTCGAAATTAATCATTTTATTGGTATTTACGACTTATCTAAAAAATGTGTAGACAGATGTGCTTTTGTTATTTTAAACAATAACTATCACGGTGAGTAAAAAAGCAACATATCTTCAGAGCTAGATATCACTGAATTGATTATGCGGCTTCGCGATCTGCGAATATGTCTAAGTTTACCAAGATATGAGACTTCTTTTGTTGAAATTATAAAATTAAAAAAATAATAAGTAACAGGCATATATGAATGCAATCAAACATAAATTCTGTTTTACATTCAGTCAAAAAAATTTCGGGAATAGATTATTTTTTTATGGTTTCAAATTCTAATTAATGTTTTGTAGTTGTTGTTAGATTGGCACAATTGTTTTCCATTTTGGCGGTAAGTTAAGGTTGCGTCTGTTATTTATTTATTCTTTATTTTCCAATATAAACACGAACATAAGATATAAAGCAAATATATTACAAAAAAATTACAAATTGTGATCTTTTCGCTCAAAGCACTCTCTTCCATGCAATCATTCATATTAAATCTATATATTAATACGTGATGCCAAAACTTTGGACCCCTTTTTACGAAAATTGACACACTTATAGTTTATGTGTAAGAGACGTGCAGAATGCATTTGACACACACAAACAAATATATTGATGATAACGATAAAAGATCACAGATGGCGCACTAACTATTCATAAAGTTTAGTAGTTGGTCTTGAGAAATGAAGATGGCGTTCTTATCAACAACATATTAAAATTTATTACAGACCAATTTCGACCAATGAGCGACTACTAGTATATATAATAATACATATTTTTTAGTTATATCATATTTGGTGGTTGACAAAAACATCGAACAAATGAAATGAAAGAGTTCCCCAATAGAATTTCGTGTTTAGAGTTAATAAAAATGTTACACAAATCTTACGGTGAATAGAATTTATCAAAAACTCGTGCTCATGAGTGGTACAAAAATTCAAAAGCGGTCGAATTGTAATGGAATATTTGCCTCGCTCTGGTAGGCCACCAACGTCTGCAACTGAAGTTAACATTGCAACAGTGAAGGAAACAGTGACTGAAAATCCTCGTGTTGGTCCGGGCCCCTTTGAAGAATAGACCATCTGCCTTCCTTGCCAGGCAGCTCGTAAAAGGCGAGCATAGGCTTACCGTCACTAACACGGTGACATCTGACTAGGTGGTAGAGTTTTGCAACGACTCGCCCGGATTGGTACCACCGCCTTAAATATTCCTGCCGCCATAACGTCATGACGTGTTCCGGTTCGGAGGGTAAGGTAGTCGGTAAACTTTTGCTCGAGGCCTAACATCTCGTACATATATGTAGTTTCATGATTTGTTAATTTTTGTAAAAAAAATTAAATTTTGAGAATTCGATCTCGATCATTTTTCATGATCTCGAAATTCTATCTTTAGACAACAACTAATTCGAAAACTATTCTGACAACACTAATTAGGTCCAAATGACATGCATTGAAGCTATATTTATTTTGATAGCAAGCAAAAAAACTCGGTGTAGATTTTTTTACACTCTTTGTTATTTAAACACTCTTTTGTCTCTTGGTCCAAATGGCATGCATTGAAGCTCTACTTATTTTGATAGCAAGCAAAAAAAACTCGGTGTAGATTTTTTTACACTCTTTTGTCTCTTGGTCCAAATGGCATGCATTGAAGCTCTACTTATTTTGATAACAAGAAAAAAAAAACTCGGTGTAGATTTTTTTACACTCTTTGTTATTTAAACACTCTTTTGTCTCTTGGTCCAAATAGCATGCATTGAAGCTCTACTTATTTTGATAGCAAGCAAAAAAAACTCGGTGTAGATTTTTTGTCTCTACGTGTTTTAAGCTGCTGTTATTTAAGCACTGTTTTATCTCTTTGTATTATAAGCTAGGTAATTACAAAACATAAATATCATTAGATTTATCATTGTGCCTTAGTTCACGCGAATGAGCGATAATGACCACCATACAATTACTAGGCCTTGGCGATAAGACTGAATGGCAGATAACATTTTTATGTCCACGTTAGTGCTCAGACCAATAAAGTATTTTTATTGGTCTGAGGTCTATAGTCGACATAATGATGCTATCATAAATATTGTAACAATTTAACTGTAAATTATAATAAATCTGTAATATCACTGCATAGATTTTATTTATAAACTTTTTATCGATCCTTACCAATATTATAATTACGAAAGTCTGTACGCTAAACAACTAACGGCCAATATTAATAATCAATCCTAATCCAAAAATTGGTGTCCAAGATTGATATTTTGATCCATTTTTTATGTTATCGCTTGCCAATAACATATCTGTGGACAGGATAACTATGGCAATTAGGTTTAGGATAGGCCGGCGGATACGCAGCTATCTAGATTGCTTGACATCCATCTTTAGATATACATTATTAACATTGGCCATAAACCGATATAGATGAAATTCGATAAGCATATAACTAAAGATCCGAGTTCAAACATAGGCTATTTTTTTCAACCATAAGTCCCCAAGGGTTCTAATGGGAATGAAATTCGAAAGTTAATACTTTACACTACGCTGACGAAATCGCAAGCAAACAACTAGATACATAGAAAAATGTTACCACAATCTACGAAGTTAAGTCTTTCGAAAATTAAAAGAATTGTTAGTAAAATAAATGTTAATAAAATATTTTTACATAACATTTATAACACACTAGCTGTCCGTTCCACCCGTTTTATTTTTATGGGAAAATTTAAGATTGTTGTTTTTCTTAGTATCCTAGCAGGTTTTCCATTTTCCTTATCTTGTAAATCTTCTCCGGAGTTCCACAAGAAATTCAAATACAAAATTAGTCTAATAGTTTCAGCTGTTCTAGAGTTTTAGAGAGAACAGACTTTGATTTTTAAAACAAGAAAATTAACTGTTCTATAGTTAACTAGTCAAGGGTTGACTTTCGCCAATGAATACTCTAATGTTTCGGTTTGATTTCTGACAAAGGCAGTGCATTCGTGTTATATTCTAAATTTTTATTTATGAAATAGTCTTTATTAAGGAATTAAATATAAATAATTCCAGATTAGTTTGCACATAGAATTTCTATTCCTCGGAAAACGGTAGTTAAAAAAGTTTAGTTGATACTGTTAATGCTTCGGTTTGATTTCTGACAAAGGTAGTTAGTTAGTGTAATGTCACAAATGTCTGTTTTATCTTTATCAAGAATTTATCCTTACTACTATTAGTAAAGTATATTAATAAAAAAAAGTATCTTCACGCCCACATCTCCGAAGAGGTAGGACACATTGTGGGACTTAGTGTCTTCGGATAGTCGTGGGTGCCCTGATTGTGCCTTTGCCTACGTCTTCGTGGATATGGGCGTGAAGATACTTTTTTTGGCCAGAGATTTGTATTCAAAATATATCTATGTCGTCTTTACAGACACATTAACAAACATAAGCACAATGCAAGCTACACAGATAGAGGTTTATTATCATATACATTTATTTATCGGTTACTGGAATTTATTACTCATAGTGAATTGTTATTACTCGTATCAATAGCAGCAGTAAGTTGTTCAATTCGTACAACTGATTGAAGCATTATATTGCCTTACTAGCTGCTACCTGCGGCTTCACCCGCGTTTTCACAGAAACCCGGTGTGCGATCGGGATTAAAAATAGCCTATATGTTAATCCAGGTCACAATCTATCTGTCTTCCAAATTTCAGACAAATCCGTTCAGCCATTCGAGCGTGAAAGAGTAACAAACATCCATACATACATACTTACAAACTTTCGCATTTATAATATTAATAGGATATATTGCGTAACATAAATACGAAACTGTGACCTTTTTAAGTCACAATAACAAAACCAATTTTGATTATTTTTAACCAACAGAAACAGAAAGCATGTTTTTTATACTCGATTACTCTGGTAATTCTTTTTTGTAAAGGTAGGCCATGGATTGTTCCCGTATAAATTTTATCATGATCCGGCGGGTTGTTTATGACATACTCGAAGAATTATGCCTCATTAAATATAGCTCAAAATTACTAGGAGGATGTTATACACATACAAATCTACCTCTTGAATCCCTCTGTATATTAAAAAAACCGCATCGAAACTCGTTGCGTAGTTGTAAAGATCTAAGCATACATATGGACAGACTGCGAAAAGATACTTTGTATTATACTATGTAGTGCAGTATGGATAGTGGTTACTACAAGGTGGTAGAGTTTCGCAGCGACTCGTCCGGATTGGTACCACCGCCTTACCTATTCCTGCCGCCATAACGTCATGGCGTGTTCCGGTTCGGAGGGTAAGGTAGCCGATAAACTTACTTTTTCTCGAGGCCTAACATCCCGGCCTCAGGTTGGCAACGCACCATTACCACCTTTGGTGTCTACAGGCGGCGTGAATTTCTTACCATCAGGAAATCCGTGTGCTTGTTTGCCTTCCAGTATCATAAAAAAAAAGGTAAGTTTTCTGAGGATGGTTTCAAGAGTCTCCGGAACCAGCGTGTTTGTATGAAAAGGGTAACGGAAGCTAGGCAGATCTGCAAAGATTGTGACATTTGGCACTCGTTACTCTCTGCCATCTTCGTCAGGTAATTGGCGTAAAAATATGTATCTGTGTACATATAGATTTTTAAGTTTCTTATCCTGACTGGCTAGGCTTGGAAACGGTACCACGCTTATGGCAGTTAGGGTTAAATCTAATTTAAAATTTAGGTTAAATTAAAAACTTTGTTCAAATATTAAAAACATAAGATGTTATAAATCTTAATAAATTTGTATAATTTTAAAGACATTTGCACACCAAAACGTGGTAGAATATGTTCGTATTAACAAATATCTTTCGTACCAGCTTTTAACACACATTTTCAGCAAATAAATAATTATCATTTTTCAAATAATTAAACTAGTTATAAATATAAACAATTGGCTTAAAAGTTAAAGTGTATGTAATTAAACAATGTTTTTTTATTAATATTAAAATATTTGCACACCAAAATATGGTAGAGTATGTTGATATACTTTTGTAACATCTCATTTACACACATATTCCTCAAACAAATAATTTTCTTTCTTTCTTATGAAGTTGTATTCTCTAGAATTTGATTTTTTTTCCGTAATTATTAGTTATGTTTGCCAAACCTGTAAAAAGTTTGGAGGTATATAAGCAGCTATTCACTATTGATTGGTGTCTGGCAGACATGAAATAGGATCATTATACAAATATATTTACTCAGATCTAAGACAGAATTCACCAATGGCAAAGTCGGTCCTGAAACTTCCGTGCCTTGTTATTTAAGGCGCAGCCTGTGTCATATCTGTTTAAAGGCATACTCTTCCAAACTCGTTTCAGACCACCAACCAATTACAATTTTTTTATTAATTTTAAGATATTTTACGAAAAAAATAGCTTTATTCTTACAAATTTCCTAATATTATCATTATTTTGATTCCTCTAACTAAAGAAAAGAAAAAAAAAACACTTTATGTCAAGAACATTGATTGGCAACACAAGATGTTGCGTCGTCATATGAGCGTAAAGTGAAAACATTATTCACCGATAATTAGTTTCCATTAAACTATTATTTTATACTATGTTTCTAAGTGGAGAAACAGTTATACCACATTTTGACTTGGGTATGAAATTGTGAATTTAGAGCTTGGAGAGTTACAGCGTTTACAGTGAGAAGCTTGGCTCTACATGACATCGGATAACTTTTTCTCATGTTCCTGTTTTGTTGCGCAATAATAGGTACGTAGACATTCTTTTGGCGGGCAATTGCAAATTATCTATTTATCTAATTCCAAATCTCGGCAACGCATCTGTGATACTCCTGGTGTTGCGGATGTCCGTGGGCGAAGGTGATCACTTTCCATCAGGTGACCCACTTGCTCGTTTGCCTCCTCTTCTATAAAAAAAAATTACATTATTTTCTTTGTATTTAAGTAATTCTATATTGGTATTATCCGGTTACTTCTCATGTGTTTAAAATACTTAATACTTTATAAATTTATATTCTCTACCGAAATCCGCTTAAGGCTTTCAAGTAGAGTCCCTGCACGAACGCTGCGACACTAATTTTTTAGCAAAATATTAAATTATACTTAAAATTGCTTACCATTTAAAAAATCATGGTCATCAGCTTTTATATTTTTTTGTATTATTTTTTGCTATTTACTTAAAAAGTATAGGTAGAATGCAAATGATAGGTGATTCCCTTAAGAAAACAAACGATATATTATGTTATGGGATATAAAAGAAAACAAAATTATTAATTTAGACAACGACAATGACCACGTGAAGCCGCACATGTGATAGAGTGGGGAGCCAATTACAAATCAAATGCATCATCAAAATGTCACAATTTATGAGCTGTGGCGACATTTATTGGGGCTACTTTAGTTTAGTTTTTCATACTTTAGGCTTAATAATGACTTATACTATTAGTGCATTTTTACCAACTACCCTTTCCTCCAGCGCGGAACACAACAATGGTAAAGGCTATGGTGACAGGAATTGGTGAAGCGATGGTAAAAGTCGGACGATCAGCTGCACAGTACTCTACGACCTGCCACCTAGTAATGACTGCCTGCACTCGCGCAATAATCCAGGAACTTTACTTATTTCTGTATTTTCAATTTTCTAGTAAAAATAACCTTGCCCGACATGGGATATGTGGCCCTTTGGCGATAGGCTTGCAACTTATCTCATTGTTAGACTTTAGTGTCTTTGGCTAGTCGTGGGTTTGTGCCTCTTCCTACCTCTTCGGGGACATGGGCGTGAAGATACTACTAACATCGAGCGATGGGGTCTTTAATGAAATTATAATGGTAGGTATGTTGCTTAATAGAGATTTTGTTATGGAAGAAGGCAACAGGGCAAATGTTCAAATCATGGTAACATGTCCATGAACAGATCCGACACGAGACACAGTTACATAGACGTCCTTTAAGAATGAATGAAGTTGGACATGTGTTGGTCCGAGTTGCTGAGTAGAATAAACTGCCTTTCAACCAGCCAGCTCGTAAGAGGCGAGCACTGGTTAAAATATAGGACATCACTAACAAGAGCCTTACCTCTACCTGCCACCATAATGACTCTGTCACGTTATGGCCCGAATGGTAGGCTAAGCAGTAGACTTTCACGACAGACCTAACATTCCGGCCACAGTACAGCGACGCACCGTAACATTTATGGTGTCTATAGGCAACTGTTATCTTACCGAGGACAGGAGAGCCGTGTGCTTGTTCGCTGGACTTCTCACATAAAAAAATCATCTCAGTTCCCTAGACAGTAATAATAATCATCAAAAAATCATCGCTGGTAACATTAATACAACAAAGTGACGTTATTTAGTGGAAGAGGGCTTGAAAGAGATATAGATGGTTTAAAAAGAATATAGAAAACTTTAAAAATCTTTACACACCTTCTTACTAATAAAACTTAAGCGCCCGTTGATCTGGTGTGTAACTTTACTTTTGCTAACAAAAAATTAAGTTACACACCAGATCAACGGGCGTGTAAGTTTTATTAGTTGGTTAGAAGTTCACTTTTTGTAACAAAAAAATAAAGTTACACGCCTGATCAACGGGCGCGTAAGTTATATTAGTATGTGTTTTAACTTTATGTGTAAAGATTTTTAAAGTTTTATTTACTTTATCTTTACACATAATGTCAATACAATCCTAATGATAAGCTACAAACATTGTTTTATCTAATATAAGAAATATTATTTTAAGTACATTATCGTATACATGAATGACACACCCATTCGCGTGCTAGTCACTTGTCTATGTAGATAGTGTATTTAGTGTAAACAGTGTGTGTAAGAATTGAAATCGTTTCGTTTCACAGATGTAACTGTTTAGAGCGAGTTTATTAATTCCAGACATTCATTACATAAAAGTTTTATATTTTTAGCGTTAGTTATCGGACAATCATTGCTTTTGAAGGGGTCCAAATTTAAGGTGTAAAATTTCATTATATGTAAGAAGGGGTTAAATGGTATGTAAGATACTTTGAACCCTTAAAAAATCTACGAAATTCAGCTTTTATACGATCTGGTGTATAAAAAGTACTGTTAAGTAAATAAAAGAAAGTTTTGAAATTTGAAAAAACGCATTTACAATCATTTCAAAATATGGATACAATTTCGAAAAATGTTACTTGATATTCCATTTGCTTTCTTTTAATATTAGATGCCTACTAGAGCTAGGGTGAACTCCATCTTTCCTATTAATGTTAAAATTAAGAACTTAGAAACTTTCACTTTTTAAATTACCAGGGTCTGGATATTTATGGATCTCGGACAACATGATATCACATCATTGTGACACCACACACCAATTGCTCACAACGAGGCGCATGCAAGCAATTTAATCTCATCAATTGTTGCCACAGATCATATCATGTTGACGGTTACGCTAAAAAATTATAAGTTGTTAAATTGAACGCAGCAAAAAATACAAACATTTCATCAATGAACATATATTTTCGATGTAGATAATTTCGAATCGAATAGACCGAGTTTGTTGAACATCCTTAATTTTAATTCGAACACATGTGCATCGAAAATAACAGTATTTTTTTTGAGAGCGACTAAAAAATATGGATTCAAGAGCATCATAAAGTCGTAGAAATATTTTTTTTTTGGAAAATTCTCAATGCAAAATCTAAAAAAAAGTTTTATCCGTCCCGATTTTTTCTTTTTACATACATACATACATATCTTCACGCCAAGTACCTTACGGGGTGGGCAGAGAGTATCGAGTGCCAGGCCTCACGATCCTGACAAACCTGTCTTGCTTCCTTCACATTCATAACCCTTTTCATACAAACACGCCGGTTTCGGAGACTCTTGATAGATTTTCTTTATACATTATGTATAGATCATATATCATTAATTTGACATATTATTTTTATTATTTTACATACATACAATAAGTGTAAGGAAACACTAAACATTACAAAAATGAGATTATCTCAGATTATATATATAAATAAAAAGAAAGAGATAAATAAACTAAAAATCTTAATAAACAGTGAAAGGCAAAAAATCCCAACAAATTATGTATGCAGGATTTAAGCAAAACAACGACATAAAATACAATACTAAAAAAAAAACTAAATTATATGCTCATACTTTTAGTTTATTACGCTCTCCAGTGTACCTACTGTCACATAGATGAATATAGTAAGAGACAACAATCTAATTCATAAAGGCCACGAGGTTTGACACTATCTTCGTATAATTTCGGAGCGATTTGGTCGTACATACATACATACATAACTTCACGCCAAATCCCTTACGGACTAGGTAGAGAGTATCGAGTGCCAGACCTCACGATCTTGACAAACCTATCTGGTTTCCTTCACATTCATTACCCTTTTCATACAAACACGCCAGTTTCAGAGACTCTTTGACCTTGGATAACATCCAAATGATCTGATCGTGGGATGTCAACCTTGGTCTCCCGGGTACCTACATCCATCCACATTCGCATTGTATATCTTCTTTGTCAATCTTTCATCTGACATTCTTTCCACATCATCGAACCGGCGGAGCATGCCCTTCGCATTTTAACAACAACACTTTCAATCCCACTCTTTCTCGGATCTCACTTTTACGAATGCGGTCAGCGAGCATCACACCACAGTATTTGGTAATATTTGGTCGTATGTACCTAAATCATAAATAAAACATAACTAGAATAATTCAAGGCGCAGTAAAACTGTAATAAACCGAATTAAATTTCAAATATAGGGAAAAAAGCTTTATATAGTATAATATAAAAAAATACACACGAATTGATAACCTCCTCCTTTTTCGAGTCGGTAAAAAACATAAATTACTCTCTCAGAATGCAAAATTCTAACAACAAATCTACAATGTCACTACTAATGTAATCATTTACACAATAGACATTGTTAGATTCAATTCAAAACAATTTTCACTGCTACTAGATTACAATGTAACCATTGTCCAGGTTGTGCGGAGCAGGTGCATTAACACTAGTGATGTGCCGGGTCGTTATTAATAATAATATTTAGTATTTACTTGCGGATACAAGCCCGAATACGAATATTTGGTGTTAAGATCCGCCAATACGGATACGGGTCTAAACTATGTGACATGACAGTTAAAACCACTTCAAGACTTGCGTAACAAATGTATAACATATTAATTTTTAAAACAATTTGAATCGCGCGTGTCTTTCTTTTTTTATTAAGTCAGTTTAAGTTTTAGCTTGGGTTAATACCAGATAATATAAAGCATATATATATATATAGAGATTTTTTTAGTGCAATCTAATCACAGATTTCCATAGGGTAAAAGATCCATTGAAGATTATTCAGTAAACTGACGTACCTATACGGATATCCGACATATCACTAAATTTAAGACACAAATAATATTTACGTACATAAAACGAATTGATCTAACTTAAAAGAAAGTAAGTAATGTAAAGGTCTGGAAACATACAGTTTGACCCATATCACCCAATCTTGGCATATTTGTTAGTCACACAAATACTTGTCTTAGTCAGGAATCGAACCTCAGACTCGTCGATGACATTGACGTTAGGCAGGTACGCGAATGGCTCGATCATGGACGTGATTAAAAAATAGGTATCGTAAGAAAGGTACATGTTTTAGGTATCTTAGAAATTTTAAGTTTTTGGTGGATGGAAAAATATCCTGTTTAAAGAATTATACGCCACAGTCTAAATAAATAGTTTCAAATTTCAAATTAGGTACTATGTCTGAAGGTCATCAACGGTCACTAACCTTCACCACAAAATTTTTCTGGCCTGGTCACAGGATTTTATACTGAACCAACTAGCTATTAGGTATACTAATTAATGTAGGTAGTTAATTAATGTTACGATGTTCCCTGGTCCTCCTTATTTAACTTTTTTTTGTTAATATTATTTAATAAGTAGCTAATTTTTTCAGATTCATATTTCTAAATACTAGTAATTGCTTGTAGCTTCGTCCATATATTAAAGTAATTTAGCGCTGAAGTATCGAAACAGAAAGTAGCCTATCTTTCCATACAAAAATAAATTTGAAACAGATTCATTTTGAACCTGAACACTGAACATACATACAAACACACAGTTTCACATATGTAATATTAGTACCTAGTCAGTTTCACAAGTTGCTTGGAGGAAACAATCCGACTGTTGCTTGACTTTTACTTTAAATCAACCCTAAAATATCTAGGCAGATACATAGAATTTTTTGACGTTAGGAACATAAAAAAAATGTTTTTGCTCTTTACGAACTCTATCTGACAGTGAACAGTTTTATCGTAACACGGACAAAGTTTGCCAAATATATGACTAGGTACTTATTATAATCAAAAGATTTTCGCCGTGTTGGTCCGGGCTTCTTTGCAGAATAGACCATCTGCCTGCCTGTGCCAGGCAACTCGTAAAAGGCGAGCATAGGCTTACCGTCACTAACACCGTGACATCTGACTAGGTGGTAGAGTCTCGCAACGACTCGCCCGGATTGGTACCACCGCCATACCTATTCCTGCGGCCATAATGTCAACGCTTGCAGTTGACGTGTTCCGATTCGGAGGATAAGGTAGCCGGTAAATTTAATTTTGCCCGAGCACCATTACCACCATTGGTGTCTCTAGGCGACGTGAATTTCTTACAGTCAGGAAATCCGTCAGCTTGTTTGCCTTCCAATATCATAAAAAAAAGAAACGGAAAATCGGGTCTTAGGCTTTTTATGTATGTGTCTATAAGCAAAAGAATTAGCAATATATATAGAGTTTAATGAGTCATACTAGGTATATCTATACCCAAATAAGTAACACGCTATAAAAACATAACCCAAATAGGTTTTTTATTTTCCCAATTAATGAATTTTTTAAACAAACCGGTATCTCGATGATATTTTCAATGCTCAACGGGCGTTAATAATGTTTACTTGACAAAAAACAGGTAGAAGAGGTTATCATATTATTTTATCGTATAATAAAATGCGCAGAATGAAATTATAAATATACTTAATATAATTAAAAACATACTAGAAACGTTTTTGTGAATTTTTTCCCTCATTAAGTAACAAGAAAACCAAATTTTAGGTAACAAAATTTAAGATGAAAACACTGGAATATTTTTACAAGTAATTTACAAAGCGGTGAAAATGTAGTTAGGTATAAGCTCAGTGGCCATTCATACTGACAAGATTGTTTAAATACGATCTACCGATATACTCGAAGTCACTGTTTTGTATTAAAAAGTTTCAAAAGCGTGCAAATTACTACAGCGTTGGTACTAAAAGCTCTACCTCATGCGTTTTGTGAGGATCTCCACCCCAAATATCTCTCCAGTGGATGAAATGATGAAGGTGGTTTCTATAGTTGTGATGGCGAGGCGTATCCCGCTTTTTGCGGGAGTCAGTTGGAGATGGTGGAGCAGTGAGAGACTGCCGTCGGTCACAGCTCACTTTCACTACACTTGGTGATTCCTGCGTGCTAAGCAAACGTTCTGTTTCGGGTTCATCGGAAGATACACTATCCGTTAGCAATCGAGCTGACCTCGAATCGAGTCGATTTAGGTTATACCGCGTGTCCTCTCTCTTCATTTTAACGACACTTGAACTGAGCACTAATAATTGAATGTTTGACACTTGTATTATGCGCGCATGTCGATGTTTCGAAACAACGATAGAGCAACCGACGTGTAGCGCGTACAGCGTCCCCAACAGACTGCGGTGCGGCGGAGGCGCCGTGCCGGTAGCACGCGCACGTGGGCTCGACAGGACGAGGCCATCAAAACAACGCGCCTTCACTGTTGTTCCACAGCTGTTGTTCTGTTGGTTATCGACTCCGTATTGTATTACAAAACTGAAAACAGAGCTAGAAGCACGAAACACGTGGATCTAGGCGACCTTGGTTTTCGAGAACGGTCAAAGCGGTGAAGACTTTTCTTAGCCGACGATTTAACCTTTTCGGGCATCCAGGTCAATATTATATTACGTAAGTCTTTTTGCCAGAGCAAGAGGAATACCTTTTTTGCTATGATTCTAGACGACTGTTTTTTATAAGTTAATATTTTCACGCCCGTAATTCCTAAGAGATAGGCAGAGGCAACCAACCCCAAGACTTGGGTACCCCAATACTAGCCAATAGCTAGCCGGTCACATCTCCAATCTCGTGGAACGTTGATTTATATAAAAAATGCATTTTCTTTTCCCGACTTAGGTTTCAAACCCGTGACCTCATGAACTTAAGTCCAACACCGGACCGCCAGATAACAGAAAAAGTTTTTATAGAATACAAATTATATAATTTGTTTTTACAATAAAGTTAAACTGCAAAAACCGATTCCAATTATTTCATTACTACGTTGCAATTTCATAATTCTTTTTTTGAAAGATAGTTTATGATTCCGAGATGGTCCCATATAAATTTAATCAACATCCCATTGGCAGTTTTACCTAATGATGTCAAAAATTTATGCGTTTTTAGGTTTAACTCAAAACCCTCATGCTCATGAGTTATGACAAAATTATCATCGAAATCGGTATATTATTGGTTGAGTAATCGCGAAACAAAGACACAAAAAAGATAAAAAAGCATAAGATCGACTTCAGGACCTCCATTTTTTTAATAAGAATGAAAAGAATAGACTTTAATAATAATAGCGAAGAGCATAAAATGGATAGGACGAAAGACGATTTTTTATGAAAAAATCTGAGGCATGTAAATAGGATTTAATAGATAATAAAATTTATACATATACATATATAACATTAAGATAATGATTAGGACTTTGAACTTACGAAGTACTATCTATAATATGAAACCATAATATTAATAGATCATTTGTCTGCTCTGTAGTGCATTGAGCAATAAGAAGATGGTGGATGGATTTTTTTTTTATATACATTGGCGGTTATCGAGAGAAAAGAAACCATAAATCTGTACAAAAATATATTACACTTTTTCAGACACAAAACATGTAACATCATTATTATAGTCTGTTGTTTCGAAAATCTATTCATACAATAAGGGAACAGATTCTAAGCCTCTAGGTACCTATAAAATTTACTGTTCTATTATTTAAAAAAAATAAGTAGCAGAACAAATTTTTAGCATATTATGTAGAATTTTTGTCTGCTGGTTGTCTGATTTCACAAAAAGTTGAAAGAGACAAAACACATTTTGTTGCTCTCAGATTAATCTGTACACAACATTTCTACAAATGTTATATGTATATATATATATGTGTGTGTGTATATTCCTACGAAAACATTGATTAAAAAAGTCATAATTTGACATGTCTAAAATGTTCCATCTCTTACGTTTTAAAAAGAAAGCATGAATCTAAAATAAATTTAGTTTGTACACAGCAGAATCACCACCATTGTCTCTGCTCACAATCCGGAATAACAGATTTCATTACTCTTTATTTGTATGTCTGGTAGGTATAAGAATAGACGGTAAAGTCTATTTTATACCCTTAGATGATATGACAAATCATTTACAGACTCAGCAGGTTATTTTATATAAACAACCCCTCACCTCATGGTGGTAATTTATTATTTTTGATGACTGAACTAACCTATTAACCTTTGGTATGCCTCGACTATAATGCGGCAGTATAACTGCATTGCACGAATCCACATTCCGGCATGCAAACGATAATATACAGATTAGAGTCAGTGTTCCCAGTTCTTGTGATCTGTGCTGGAGGGTAGTCAGTATATTTGCACATGTAGGCTGTTACCAGCCACAGTAAACAATGCATTAGTAACATTTACATACTGTCTACGTCAGCTTTTCCCAAAGTGGGCGATAACGCCCCCTTGTGGGCGCTGGAAGCCTAGAGGGGGGCGGTATAAATATTGAAAAAAATGTTTTTTTTTTAAACTAGGTGCAACAAATATGTT
>NJDC01003266.1:0-16060 GCA_002245475.1 Calephelis virginiensis
TTGCTAGAATGCTTAGTTTTTGATTTTCTAAGAACTTTCAGTTTGACCCTCGTATATGGACTAGTTGTCCCGGCGAACTTCGTTTCGTCCGTTCAGTTTGTTCGGGAAAAATTAAAATGTTTTTCCTAGTTTCCTCCCTGTTGAATGAGATAAAAAGTGCCTTATGTCCATCTCCTGGTTCTAAGCTACCTCCCCATCAATTTCAGCTAAATTGGTTCAGACGTTCTTGAGTTATAAATAATTTAACTTTTATTTATGATATTGGAAGGCAAACAAGCGGACGGATTTCTTGATGGTAAGAAATTCACACCGCCTAGAGACACCAAAGGTGGTAATGGTGCGTTGCCAACCTGAGGCTGGGATGTCAGGCCTCGTGCAAAAGTAAGTTTACCGGCTATCTTACCCTCCGAACCGGAACACGTCATGACGTTATGGCGGCAGGAATAGGAAAGGCGGTGGTACCAATCCAGTCGAGTCACTTCGAAACTCTACCACCTAGTCAGATGTCACGGTGTTAGTGACGGTAAGCCTATACTCACCTTTTACGAGCTGCCTGGCAGGAAGGCAGATGGTCTTTTCTGAAAAGGAGCCCGGCCCAACACGGTTAATATAGGGTCTCGTCTTAGTAACATCTATATATAAAAGAAAGTTCTGCGAGTCATCTATATATAGTTGTATTGAAATAATGTTGTATTGAAACAAAATGACTATAAATTATTGAAACTATTTATTGATGGCCACTAATATATATAAACATAACGTCACGCCAAATCTTTTACGGGTAAGCAGAGAGTTTCAAGAATTGTAAAGAATAAGTTATGTATTTCTAAAGGATATCGCTACAAATATTAACTTTTTTATAATCGACACTTGAAAAAGAACAATGACAATATTTTTATATATAGCATCAAAACAGCTTAGCCGCATATTTTGACTAAGGTGTAAAATTTATGTCATGACTTATGAGGTTAAGGCTTGTAGAGATAGAGCGCGTGGAGTTAGAAGCTTGGCTCTACATGACAACTAATAACTATTTGGAAATGCCAACCATTTTGACTCGTCTTGGCAAATTTTAGATAAAATGTTTTTATTTGAATAATACCATGAGATTGTAACGACTAGTACTGAAGGTTACATTCCTAGCAAAGAATGGATGTCAATAAACTAACTCTCTCTAATGTACCGGCCTCTCTCTCATTTTGACTTTGTTAATTGACTTCACAAGAGAGTTTTGGCGCCATCGAAAAAAAAGTCGTGATTTTTTATTAATTATTGAATTTCGTCATTAAGTCAATTTTCGTGGCATTTTGCATAATTTTCAGTGTTCATTACACAAATGAAATCATCATGAAGAAATTATTGTAATGTAATAACGAAGAAAGTAATTGTATTTTCTCTTTGCCGCCAAATCTCATTAAATGAGCTTGTAATGATGCCACCGCTTAACTCATGACCATGACTTACTTTGACGATTTAGGCCTAATTTTGAATTATTTAAACCCGATTTTGTTAAATCAGGTAACTTAATGCAAATTTCAACTTGACTAATGGCAAATGCTAACGCTAATGCCCAAAACTAAAGAAAGAAAGAAAAGAAGACTTTACAAAACTCTCTGAAAGACAGGCCGGTACACAAGAGTAGGCAAATATTTGTAAATGTCATTCGTTCTTTGTTAGAAGTGTTACTTCCAGTAGTAATGTAACTTAATGGTAATACATACATACTACTATTTAAATTACGCGCTTCGGTTTTTGACATTTTACTCTTTTTACACTTTTTATTTATTTTTAAATTGGCTGAGGTAATCTTAATTTAAGCGAAATGATTAATGATGTAATAACAAAACTATATAGATAACTTTAAAATACATTCGGATTTCCGAAGCTTGACGAATATAGCCGAAGCGCATAATTTAAATAGTACTACGTCCTAATAGATTTTGTTTTGTTATAAAGTTATGTATTTTTGTTAGGTCTTAATTTGTGGTTTTCCTGAAGTAGTAGAGGTAAACAACTGATTAGGCTCCCTTCGTTAACCCACTTTGTAGTTATCAAGGAACGGTTTGTTAAAAACGGATATTTGTTTCCGTAACTGCATCCGGTCGATTATTATTAGCGGATTATAAATAAAATGTTATTGTTAGTTATAATGACCACACAACTAAAGATAAACTGCGGGACTAATTTTTATTAATCTAATGATTACTGTATCATGCTTTATTATTAGTAATCTAATTCACGAGAAATGAACCACTTGAACATTCAAAAGTTATAAATATAAACAACTAGCTGATCGGCCTAAGGTACGTAGACGTAAATTATTAATGAACTTCTTATTTTTTCTATTTAGCAAAATATCATTTTTTTGTCATATTATCCTACTTCTGATAATAATTAACAAAACCAAAAAAGAATTAGCGAAATTATTCCACCCCGACCTCCTTATTCTTATACTTTTTAAACATAAGTCCCCGTGTTGGTCCGGGCTCCTTTGCCACCACGTTTGCGTGCCACACATTGTGGGACATAGTGTCTTGGGCTAGTCGTGGGTGCCCTGGTTGTACCTAACCCGGGATATTATGGGCGTGAAGATACTTTTTTGATAAGATAAAAGATAAGTTAATAATTTAAAACAAAATTTAGTAACCAGAAATAGCTTCACTTTATATAACAGTTTTGAAACTTATTTCTCTTTCTCGTCCATTCTTAATACATAGCCTGTTAAAGCGGTTTTCGGTCATTCGGACTGCTGCAGTTCTATCTGAAGGCCCTTGTAGCGGTGGGGCTGCCCTCTCTGCCCGTACCTGGCCCGTACCCAGGTGAGCTATTTGCACCTCTGGCTATTCCTTCGCGGATATGGTCGTGAAAATACTTACAAGTAAAAACCACATTTCCTAATTACCTACATAAATGGCTTAAAAAACGAGATTGCTCTATAAACCTCGTGTATAAATAGCTTTTTTGGTGGTAACAAAGTCGGTGATGCGTGGCTGTTTCCACCAGGTAGTGCAAAAAGTTTGGCTCTAAGCGAACAACCTGTTTCAAGGCAGCACGAATGCTTAACCAAAAACAATAGACAGTGAAAGGATAACTTAACTTTTTAAACGACTTCGAAAAAAGGATGAGGTTGTGTTTGATTTATATATATCTTTATGTATGCAAATCGATTTCTCCACTATTTCTGAATCGGTATTTATTTTTTATTTAGAAGAGCGTAGTTTTAAGTGAATGGGACCACTATTGCTATCAAGTCTGGATCTATTAAAGGAATCTCAGAGAAAACGAGAAAATCTTTATTTTTTGAATATATTCATTCATTAATGCACTTTAAATTTTGCACAAAATACTTAACGTAAATAATTGTAAAGCTGTTTTAACAGACACAGTATTAACTTTTATCAAATTAAATACATGGGCGTAAGCCTTTAGCCTTTTATTCATAACTAGCTTTCGCCCGAGACTTCATCCGTGTAGAATGTAGCTTATAGCCTTCCTAGTTAAATGGGCTATCTAACACTAAAAGATTTTTTCGAATCGGACCAGTAGTTCCTGAGATTAGCGCGTTCAAACAAACAAACTCTTCAGCTTTATAATATTAGTATAGATTTAAAAGCTCTAGATATATACAAAAAATATTTACCTAAATATCTTAGAATTTATCGCATAATTAAAATTAACAACGAAATTATGTTCATGTACGAGATACCGTTGGTAGGATTGCTGATAGATTTTCACATTAAGTCTAGCATCCTAGTCATAAAGCTGTGACACTCATATAACATCTAATCACTATCTATAACCCCGAAGCGATAGGCAGAGGATAACCTGAGCAACCACGACTAGCCGAAGCGTTAAGTCCCACAATATGATGGTGACAATCCTATCACCAACCAGGCAGATATCCAATACCGTGCTACTTTGTTTTTATCAGAAAAATTAAAAATACACATTTTCCATTTTTTGTCAACCGACCCGGGGATCGAACCTCGGACCTCAAGAAGGCAAGTCTGACGCTGGACCGCTAGAACACAGAGGCAATATAACGTCTATGGTGTCTACAGGCTACTGTTGGTCTTTTGCCATCAGAGCAAGTGCTTGTTTGCTGCCTAATAACATAAAAAAACTCTATACTTAAAAACTTTAGCCGTTGTACTCAAAATAATAAATTTTCTTTACTGTGAAAGTTGTTCTTTTGTTTCCACAGTAGGATATAAATAACCACACCCTGTAGTCGTGACACCGGCCTTGATTATCTTATTTCCTACATTGATACAAGCTGACTTGGTAATTCGTACATTCTCAACTATATACATACATGAAACATAAGGAAAGCATTATTTTTAGATATTGGAAGACAAACAAATGTAACTCCAAATAAAATTATTTAATTTGCAATTTTCCGCTTTAAAAAATGTATACATATTATGGCGTAATAAAACAGGCAAAATAGTGCGCTGATTGAATGAATTAGACTTACCGGAAGCTAAAACTCCCAAATATATCCAGCTCCACACAACACACACCACTAAACTGTTTTATTAGCACCAACAATACATACACTACTAAAAACTCAACGTACGTTTCGCTTCGTAACCGGAGCATCATCAGGAGAATTCGACTGCACTCCACGAAGGTCGAGCATACACTTCTGCTCGACCTTCGTGGAGTGCAGTCGAATAATTTTATTTGAATTTAAGTATGGATTTCCGCAAAGTAACGCCTTCTTCTATAAATTTTGTTTGCAAACAAATGTGACACTGGATATAATATTTACATAAATAGACACTAAAAGTGACAGACAGGGTGGCTTATTAAGAGACTAGCGGCCCGCACCGGCTTCGCACGGTTCTGAAATATACATATAAACTTTCCTCTTCAATCACTTTATCTAGTGAAAAAACCGCATCAAAATCTATTCCGTAGTTTTAAAGTTTTAAGCACACAAAGGGACAAAGGGACAGAGGAAGCCATTTTTTTATAGTATATAGTGATGAGCACCAAGTGCTGTAAGAGAAAATGCTGGTAGGTATCAAACCGGGCAGCTGCGAGTTACCGAACAGTGCTCTACTACTACTATCTAACAGACTGATTCGTCATCGCCCAGCAAAAACTGTTAAATTTACAGCCATAAAATTTGGTGAGTAGTCATTTTATTAAGAAGACACCCACTTAGGACGGAATTTTGGATATTCAACCCCTAGGGGTTTGAAACAGGGATTGAAAGTTAGTACGGAAGACCGTCATTTTTTAAGTAAGCAACATGAAACTTTAATTTTTAGCTACTTATTAAAAACGAGTAAATACGTATTTAAGCGTTTCTAGAAATTCTTCCCCTTATGTGGTGAAACAGGGGTTGAATGTTTGTATGAAAGTGATTATTCATAGGCTATTGATTAAAAATAAATATGTTTAAAAAAGGAATAAATTATTCATACAGTTTTTAATTCAACTCCAGTCCAATAAATACATTTACTGCCACGCGAGCAAAGCCGCGGTTAACAGCTATTGCATTCATAAATGCGAAAGTTTGTTTTACGCTTTCACGGCTAAACCGATTTAGATAAATTTTGATTTACACATAGAAACAACTCCAAACTACTGTAATGATGGGTTAATATCTTCACGCCCATATCCCCGAAGGGATAGGCACAGGTGAAGACACAAAGTCCCACAATGTGATAGGTGGCAAGCCCGTAGCTAACCGGGCACATTTCCAATCACAGGCAAAATTTTTTTTTATTAGAAAATTGGAAAAACCCAATTTTCTTTTTGTGGCCCGACCCAGGATTCGAACCCGGACCCAGGACCTGAACCTCTAGACCACAGAGACGATTAAATTTAATTAAAATTATTATTAATTGTTGTCCTAAGCTGGCGATGTCGCTAGTAACTAGTCTTCAGAGGTATAACTCAAATAATAATGAAAATAAATCTACTACCTGCATTACAACGAACGTTGAACGGGTATCCTTTACTACTGCGTTTACTTAGTTTTCTTTAATTTTTAAAAATCTAGCTTTTCCGGCCAACTTAGTTTCACCCGTTCAGTTTGTATGGGAAAAATAATAATGTTTTTCCTAGTTTCCTCAAATTCGAAAGTGATAAAAAGTATCCTATGTCCGTCTCCTAATTCTAAGCTACCTCGTCATCAATTTTCAGCCAAATCGGTTCAGCTGTTCTTGAGTTATAAATAATGTAATTTTCAAGACTTTCTTTTATATATATAGACTAGCTATTCCGGCGAACGTCGTTTGTTTTTCCTAGTTTTATTTCATAGCAGTCGATTGGAATAATTTCCATCTCCTCGTTATACAGGATTTTCTTATATATTTTTTTAATGATAATGGAAGGCAAACAAGCAGACGGATTTCCTGATGGTAAGAAATTCACGGCGCCTAGAGACACCAAAGGTGGTAATGGTGCGTTGCCAACCTAAGGCCGGGATGTTAGGCCTTGAGCAAAATTAAGTTTACCGGCTACCTTACCCTCCAAACCGGAACACGTCATGACGTTATGGCAGCAGGAATAGGTAAGGCAGTGGTACCAATCCGGGCAAGTCGCTACGAAACTCTACCACCGAGTGTACTATATGAATATTTAATTAAAATAAACCATTTTGCTACCATACAAAAAACTTAACACTTAAATATTAAAAACAACTTTAGGAATAGTAATTTCATTGCTTCCTTTCAAATTTACTACTTCCATGCAAATAAAAAAATGTAAAACATATGTGTTTGATAATTTAAAATAAATGAAAATTCTACCTCTGTGCTCGAGTGGTTAGCGTACATGCCTAGTGCCAATAAGCGGGTTTCCATTCCCGACGGGGACAGGTATGTAGTGAGTACTGTTGTATCTTGATGTGTATGTATATGGGTTGGTTTATTTATTTAATTTATTCTGATATCTATTTAGGAACTTCCATGTATTAGTATCGTACATCGTTTATGTTTGAATAGAGCTCAATCAAATTCATTTGAATATTTTATCAAAATGTAAAATTAGTACTATCACCTTACTAGTTCCTTCCGTCATGTAGTGTAGTGTTAGGCATTATTGTGTTCCTTGGACTAGATTTGCAAACGACGCTTTGGAAAGGATCTACCACCAGTAACATCTATTTTAACCCGTGTTGTTCCGAGTCCTAAGAGTAAAGACCAACTGCTGCTCTAATGAGCCCAGCACAGGTTAGAATATAGGTAAATGCCAAACAAGACCACTGATGGTATAGTGTTGGGCAGCAACTTACCTGGTCAGGGACCTTACCTTACCTATTCATGCTGCTTTAGTGACTATCATGTTCTAGTCCAGAAGGTAGATTAGACTTGTACAATACGTCTAACATCAAGGCACTTTTATTTCCTATGTTATGGAAATGGTTGTCTCTTATTATCAGTAGAGCCGTGTATTTGTTCTCAAACCTCTCACAAAAGAAGATTTTTTTAAGCAAATTCCACTTACAATAAGGAGAGCGTCTACTTTGATACCATGTACCGAATCGTTACATAAAAAATCACCCATAACACATTTTTTTTATGATAATGGAAGGCAAACAAGCAGACGGATTTCCTGATGGTAAGAAATTCCCACCAGCTAGAGACACCAAAGGTGGTAATGGTGCGTTGCCAACCTGAGACCGGGATGTTAGGCCTCGAGCAAAAGTAAGTTTACCGGCTACCTTACCCTCCAAACCGGAACATGTCAAGCGCAAGCATTGGACGTTATGGTGGCAGAAATAGGTAAGGCGGTGGTACCAATCCGGGCGAGTCGCTGTGAAACTCCACCGCCTAGTAGGATGTCACGGTGTTAGTGACGGTAGGCCTATGCTCGCCTTTTACGAACTGCCTGGCAGGAAGTCAGATGGTCTATTCTGCAAAGGAGCAGGGATAAACACGGGAAAAAACAATGCTAAGCTAGGCATAACTGAATAATGGGTTTGATTGTCCTGGTTTTATTATTTGATATTTCCGAAACCAAAGATATTAGCGATGCGTTTATATTAAGGCTTTAATGTAATATGTAGTCTCAAAGATAGTTGTTAGCATTGGTTTGCATCTGTTTGGATCGTAGTTTAAAACCAATTTAATAATAATTAAAACATGGAAACAAAGTTCAAATTGAAGTTAAGTACCTTTGTTGGAAGGCGTATTTACAACCGTCAAGAACGTCGAATTAGTAGGGATGAAGCCGTTCCTGCCGCCATAATGTCCGTTATATTACTTTATGTTATAGAGCGAGTGAAGCCTGGACTTATGCCTAGTTATTTTTTAATAATAAAGTGCGTAATTCTCGATCTTTGCACATAAGATTGATTTTTCTATTAAAGATAAACAAATCTTTATGTAACACTCTAGGTGCAACACTTACATGTAATTGTCCCTATTATCTTCACTATTATGTAAATAATTACACATTACATAACAAATATTTCATTACGGAGTACTTATTTGTTACCTATTACGTCGATATGTAAAAATAACTAAAAATCTTAGACATTTCAAAATATCTATAGTAATAAATGAGAAAAAGTTTATTTAGGTGTCGTTGGCCGAATGGCTAGCGTACACGCCTAACTACATCGACCAACCGCGAGGCTCCGGTTTATTTCCCGACGGGGGAGGCATTTTTGTGATGAACATTTAGATGTCTGCATTCCCGGGTCAGAGTGTTTATTAAATTTATTGTGGTATCTATTTAAGTATTTCAATGTATAAGAATCGTTGATTAACACCCATAACACAAACATATAATTTGCTTACTTTGGGGTTTGATTCAATTTGTGTGACTTGTCCAGGGATATTAATTTATTTATTGTTTATACTACTAAACAAGTATATCGGCTACCTCATGAACGCTGGCGACATATAAATGTTTCCAATTTTTTCTCGGCTCAAAACGGGACATCGGTTTTTTCTTTACTTGTACTACTCCCTATAACGCCAGCAACAAGGGCTGTCTCCCCAAAGACCGAACCAGGACTGCTGCGTTCTGGTTACTGGGTGGGTTGAATGGAGGTATAGGGACTCGCCAATCGGCGTTTGATGCCGGGTGAAAAACAGTTTTTCGTCCTCGAGACCAGAGGCGACGGTGTAGTGTAGTGTTTTGTGTCCTGCTGCTTGTGCTGGGATTAGGAGGAAGGCTCGCGTTGGCTGCTGTTATCAAATCGGGGGTATCCGACAAAACGTGACGAGGTATCCTTAAGTTGGTGGGGGAGTCTGCAGCTGGTGCTTAATTACACGGGGTGCTGGCACCGGGTTCAGGTGGGAACAGTACGGGGTATGTACAGTACATACAGACCATAAAAAATTATAGCTCCAGCAATTGACACATTTTTACATCCTTAGGATATTTCTTAGGACACATACGTCAGAAAACGGGGCGTCTGGTCACGTTAACTGTAAATTATTTGAGTAATAATGGTCAAAGTTAAAATCATGATCTTTTTTTATTGCTCTTAAAGATGCAGGCTTACATTCTGTTCTTCCCAAGGAAGAACGGACATACAATTGCCAGTAGCACTATTTTCCAAAGGAGTCCACAAAAGACTCAATGTTTTTTATCACGTCTAACGTAGACCCCCTACGTTAGACGTGATAAAAAACGGGGGTCCACAATGAACGTGATTTTAAGGTAGGGAGGTAGAGCATTGCTCCACAATGCGCTAAACAGTCATGCAAGGGGTCCACCAAATCCAGCAAAATTTTGATAGAAGCAAAATAGTTTGGGAATCTCTGGGCCCTATAACCTTATGATTCAGTTGCCTTAGGCTGGTTTCACAGATTTACGGGATCTCGGGTAAAACCGAAACAAAAAATATTTTCACCGTTTTTATGAAAAGAAGTAGGTTGTATGTTCAACTGCTTTATAATTTATTTTTATGTATGTTAATCGACTTCACTGTCAATTCTGAACCGAGTTTAAAAATTATTTTTTATTGGAAAGTGCGTACTTCCAAGGTGTTTTATTTTCACAAAGTTTTGTTCTGATGATAAATAATATCCCAGGAAAATCGAGAAAGATACTCAGTTTTTTGTACTTGGATGACTTAGGTTATGAAAAAACCGACTTTGATTTCAATAAGTATGAGTAAGTTTATTGAATTCGAAGACGGTTTTTTTGCAGATTTACTGCGTTTAAATAATTATTATTCACTTTTACTGATTTATGAATAAACCAAGGCTAAAGTAAAGAAGTAAAGTATAGTCTGTATTACAGTGCAATAAAGTTTATAATACCAGATGGAACTCTAAAGTATTTTTGTCTATGTTTATTAATAGCATGGTTAGAGTATCTTGGTTATCAGTTCTTTCACTGGAATCCGTTGAGATATCCTGATAAACTAACATTTCCTCGTAACTTGGACATGTTAAGAAGTTTGATTAAACTCGGAATATTCCCGGATTCATTTGCATTACACACGGGCTGCCCGGACGTGCCTCTCCCAAGGAAGCTGTGAAACCAGCCAGCTTAATGTCTCAAGTCGATGCCTAGAATCACGGTATACGAGGAAACTAAAACCGGTTCTCTTACCAACGACGTTTGCCAATGTGGACCTATGGTACGAAGTTTTTGCAATTCGAAAACTGAATTTCGAAAACCGATTATGGAAGGTGTCAAATACGATTCGCATGTTAGGGGAATTGTCAAAAAATGGTGTCGTTTTTTTCGAATTCTGATGTCTATTATTTCTACTTCTTATACAACGTTCACACAACGTCTATTTACTAATGTTGGTCCGGGTCTGTGGATACAAAATTATTATTTAGATTTATAACATGTTTTTTTTAATAATTGAATCTTTTTTAAATGTGGTTTGGTTTAATAACTATCATAACTACCACCGTTTCCAAACGTAGCCAGTCAGGAAAAGAAACAGCAAATCAAACTCCCAGCAACCAGGATGAACCCAATCTACCTTGAACTGCCACTTCTCCAAACCTAGCCAGTCAGGAGAAGAAACGGTGAAACAAACATCAAATGGGCAAAATTTTTTTTATTTTATGTTATAGGAAGGCAAACAAGCAGACGGATTTCCTGATGGTAAGAAATTCACGACGCCTAGAGACACCAAAGATGGTAATGGTGCGTTGCCAACCTGAGGTCAGGATGTTAGGTCTCGAACAAAAGTAAGTTTACCGGCTACCTTACCCTCCGAACCGGAACACGACATGACATTATGTCGGCAGGAATTGGTAAGGCGGTGGTACCAATCCGGGCGAGTCGCTGCGAAACTCTACCACCTAGTCAGATGTCACGGTGTTAGTGATGATAAGCCTATGCTCGCCTTTTAGGAGCTACCTGGCAAGAAAGGCATGGGTGGTCTATTCTGCAAAGGAGCCCGGACTAACACGGGGAAGAATTATATGTGGTTTTTTACACTTCCACTGCAATATTTCTGGTTTTTCTCTTCATATGATCCTTTTCTAGACAATAACCCATACAACAAAAAAATAATTAGCAAAATTAGTCCATCCGTTTAAGCGTGATGCGATGACCACTCGAAATTTTTAAACAATATATGTAGATGACATTTGCATAAAGAAAAAAAAATATCCACTGAACTTTTCTGTAATAAGTCGCTTTGTAAGTATTATTTAACAACAAGTGAAATAGCTCCTTTCGAAACCTTTTTAGAGGAAATGGTTTTAGACAAAGTACATAAATTGCCACACAATATGATGCATTTAATTTAATTCCTCAATATTATTAAGTTATGAAATTTTCTAAAAATTTACCATTTGTTTTTAACAAATGAAGATTTTATTCAAATATGTTAATTCGGATAAATTGATGCACATTTCAATGTGACTAATGGCCAATGCTAACGCTAGTGCCAAAAACTGAAGAAGAAAAAGATTACTTAACATTATATACAGGAACAAATTTCATAAAAAAAAGATGTGTGGCACTCGGAGACTGCTGCTGCTATTGCATAAGCAGGCATGAGTCAACAGATCACTACATTTATAAAATCAATGTAGGTATGTCCTTCATATAAATGCCTGTCCCTGTCGGGAATCGAATCCTGGCCTCACGGCTGATCGGTAAAAATAGACGTGTATGACAACCCTTCGAACAACCAAGCAATGAAAAAGGTCTGAATTGAGTAAAATTATTTCTGTCCATTATCCTGTTTTATCGTGTATATGTGGGTTGTGCCCGTACTACGTCAGTTGCGAAGGTTTACGACCTGCAATGCTGGCCTATAAACATCCTTTAAACTTTTATTTTTAAACCTGAATGAATGTTGGCAAATACATACACACATGTCTTCACGCCAAGTCCCTTACGAGGTAGGTAGAGAGTATCGAGTGCCAAACTTTACACCCCTGACAAACATGTATGACTTCCTTCACATTTATTACCCTTTTCATACAACGCCGGTTTTGGAAACTTTTGACATATCCGAGGGTGAATAGTATCCAAATGATCTGATCATGGAATGTCAACCTAGGTCTCCCCGGATATCTACATCCATCCACATTCACAATGTGTATCTGCTTTGTCAATCTTTCTTCTGTCATTCACATGACCGAACTAGGCAGCTGTTGCCAAATACACTTACTTAAAAACATTTCTATTTAATTAAAAATTAATAAACTTCATCCTTCTATATTTTTTAAATCGTAAAAAATCTGTGTCCAATATGCCACACCGTAATTAATAGGTTAGATATGTTTACAATGGATCCGAGACAATTTTTTTTTGTCTCTTTGTGTTGGTTTTTTATTATCACGTTCCGTCAACTTTTTTTTATGATATTGGAAGGCAAACAAGCGGACGAATTTCCTGTTGGTAAGAAATTCACGCCGCTTAAATACACTAAAGGTGGTAATGGTGTGTTGCCAACATAAGGCCGGAATGTTAGGCCCCGAGCAAAAGTAAATTTACCGGCTACGTATCCTTCGAACCGGAACACGTCAATGGCAAGCACAGATGTGGAATGCAATGTTAGATCAAAACATTTAATACTGAGATATTTTCAATCGAAAAAAACCTTGCAAAATATTCTCTACGACTGATTTTCAATATATAAATATATTATTTACTGGCAGCCCATGGGCAGCCCTCAGCGTCGCATGGGTGGACAAACTTCTATGTATGATGTATCTACAAAATATAAACCTTCCACTAGAAACTCCTAACCATGAAAAACCACATCAAAATCCATTGCGTAGTCTTATTAAGTCTTAATAAAGATCTAAGCATACATTAAGACAGACACCTAAAAACTATTTTGTTTTATACTACTTTTGAATTAGTGATTATAACATTTTAATAGTAAATTGTTAAAAAATAATTAATTAATTTTAGATTACATATGTTCACACACTACGTGGTTTTAGGTATATCATTAAGCTAATGAGCGATGAGCAAAAGAAATTTGCAAACAAAAATAAACATGTTTCGGTCTTAAACTAAACTACATAGAGCAGGAGGTTCGTGTCTGTGTGTGCATGCGCGCATGGGCATATGCGTATGCATGTGTGTATGCGTGTGTGTGCGTGTATGTTAACGTCTGTGTGTAAGAGAGAGAGAGAGAGAGAGAGAGAGGGAGAGGGCGTGTGTGTGCATGCATGCGTGTGTGTATGTGTGTGTGTGTGGTATCATAGTTTTTGAACGGCAGAATCATATTTTTTTGGGAGTTTTGGCGTCATCGAGAGAAAAGATGGTCGAAGTTTTTTCATAATTATTGAATTTCGTGTTAATATTGAGTGAAATTAGTCAATTTTGGTGGCATTTTGTACAATTTTGTTCAGTAAAAGTGCACAAATGAAATAATCATAAAGAAATTAGCGTATCGTATATTTTCTCGTTGCCGCCAAATCTCGTTACATGAGCTTGTGTAAAAAGGCCACCGCTTTACCCAAGAGCCTGACATGACTTATTGACGACTTACGACTGATGACTAATTAAAATTAATTGAAATTGATATAAAATTTTATGCAAATTTCTACTTGACTAATGGCTAAATACTAACGTGAAGGCCAAAACTTAAAGAAAGAAAAAGAAAAGAATCATATTTTTTTGTTTGAAAAGCTGATGTGATCGAAGTTCTTACTCGTAGCATTATTACAATCTGCATATCGGGGCTTACTGAAAATGTTTAATGTTAGTGTTATATATATATATACATATTAGTGGTTTTCTCTCTGGTTTTCTGTTTTTGTTATACTTAGATGAGATAATGTTGAAAATTAAGTCTATTTTTTGCAGGTATAAAAATTGTTTCTTGTAATTTATATTGAAATAGGTAGTGACATTGGATTTTGTTGGATGAATTTGGGTTACAAAAATATCTTCACGCCCATATCCCCGAAGAGGTAGGCAGAGCACAACCAGGGTACCCACGACTAGCCGAAGATACTAAGTCCCACACTGTGATAGGTGGCAAGCCTATCGCCAACCGGGCACATATCCTATCCCGAGCAAGATTTTTTTAGAAAATTGGAAAAACCCAATTTTCTTTTGTTGCCCGACCCGGGATTCAAACCCGGGACCTCATGCAGTCAAGTCCAACAATTGAACCGCTAGACCACAGAGGCAACCTAAACCTAAAACCTTTTGTGCATTTTTACTTCTCATGTATTTTATGCGAATGTGGATGGATGTAGGCACCCGGGGAGACCAAGGCTGACATTTCACGATCAGATCAATCGGATATTATCCGAGGGTGGTGTCAAGAGTCTCCGAAACCAACCGGCGTGTTTGTATGAAAAGGGTTATGAATGTGAAGGAAGCAAGACAGGTTTGTCAGGATCGTGAGGTTTGGCAGTCGATACTCTCTGCCTACCCCGTAAGGGACTTGGCGTGAAGATATGTATGTATGTATGTATTTTATGTATTTTTATTTTTTGTGTGCAATAGTGTTAAATAAATCAATAAATAAAACCAACATCGATTTCAGTGCTACACCGTCTAAGCCAAACATACATTGTTAAGTATAACTTAAAAATGACTACTTGGATTTATTAAATTAATGCCTCCTCTAAATACTTAAACACATAAATAAGGTGGTACTTAAAATAATAATAGTGGTATCTAAAATAACTTTTTTTAGAGTTAATTAGCTTTGTTTGTGTAGGTAGTTATATTTTATTATGTACAATGTTTATTATGTAATTGTATTAAGTATGTTGTTATTTTTAGCATAGTTTTGTACACCAGGTCAACATATTCCAGTAATTGTATTCCTTTAACGGGTTAGCTGGAAGAAATTTTATTCATTAGAGATAAGCTCGCCCTTTGTACTTACTTTTATTTTAGTCTTAAGTTTTCTGTAATTTTTGTTGTGTTCAATAAAGAGTAAATAATAATAATAATCAATCCATTCCCTCTTTTTTAAGTCGGTTACAAAGCCTCATTTTAAAACTGGTATAGGAATGCTGAACTCTTAAACCATTTTTCGATTACGCAACGACCCGCAGGACACATATTTGTGCTACAAAAACCATTCGATGGGGTATTGTTTCGAATCCTGAAAGATTTATGGGGAATCCTCAATAGCAATATTGGAAGTCTTTTTACAATTTTGCTGCTTTCTCTTTAAACCTTTGTTATTTTTTGTTTAACGTAATGGTTATAATTTATGGATACGGTTATATGGTTACGTTTTTAAGATAAGTAATTTTTAAATTTATGATAAACAGATGTTTAGCTATATTTACAAGAAATTTATATTAGAACATAAACCTTGTAAAGGTCTTTGCTATTAATTTATCAATTTATGTAGAGATAAAAATGTTTTATGAACAGTATACCTTAAACTAGTGGTCGGTAACCTTTTGGTAGGCAAAAGCCTCAAGGTAGTGAAACTAAAAATGGGCCAGGACAGTCATCTCATTTACAGACTGTATTTGGCTTGCTGACGTTTCATCCACAAAAATTTTATCCACAGTGGACGAAACGACACCTTTTTATTTTATTATTTTTTCACTGACGATTCGTCCACTAATCAAATAAGTTGTTTTTTTCAGTCTGATACAAAACTTAAACAAAATAAAGAGATCTTTTTATATGTTTTTAAATTATAATATAAAATCTATTTTACAGTAAA
>NJDC01003266.1:16653-31403 GCA_002245475.1 Calephelis virginiensis
ATTATTTATCTGTGATTTTTATACATTTTATGGGAAATTACTTTTCTTAATAATAAATAATGCCAATTAATGTGACTGTTGATATTGAGATATGTGATTGAGATATTTTTACATGATTATATTGTTGATTAGCATAAACCAATATTTTTGAGATGTTGATTTTTATACTAAATATACGTTATGACTGATTTTTGTATTTTTGCATAATGAATAGTGTTATGTGTGTGATAACTATGATACAAATTGATTTGTGGGCACATCATAAAGCAATTTTTAACCAAAACGCCGTCAAATAGTTATAATTATAAAGTTTTATAATAATATTATGGTATCGCATTTTTTTTTTATCTAACTATACTAAATAGCTTTAATAATTTCATAGTGGACGAATGGTCAGTGAAAAAAAGGTGTCGTTTCGTCTACTGTGGACGAAAATTTCGTGGAAGAAACGTCAGCAAGCCACGTACTGGTATATAATGAATTCAAAAATTCTTCGTGGATAGAAGACCTATAATTCATATCCAAAACATTACTTTGTCCTGACATATCATGTTTTATACTGACGTCGAAACAAAATAGGTAATAGTTACATGTACGATAAATTTTATTTGTATGAAAAGAAACATAGTTAACTATTGCGTTTCTCCAACATTGTGTTATTCATTTAAAACTTTGACTTAGTTACGAAACAAAAAAAAAGTACTTTCACGCCCATATCCCCGAAGAGGTAGGCAGAGGCACAACCAGGGCACCCACGACTAGCCGAAGACACTAGGTCCCACAATGTGATTTTTGCAACGTTTTTTTTATTAGAAAATTGAAGAAACCAAATTTTCTTTTTGTTGCCCGACCCGGGATTCGAACCCGGGACCTCGTGCAGTCAAGACCAACACCTGAACCGCTAGACCACAGAGGCACGAAACAATTGCGATATTTTATTAAATCAGGCGTTACTTTGAGGATATCCATTATAGTAGCAGTAGAATAAGACTTTATTTTGGTGATTCCGCGTTAACAGTGTAAATGTTGTGGCAAGTAGTCCACTAAATAACACAGAATGTGACAACCCTACCTAAACTTCCCAACTCCCAAAAAGTAAAACCTCGGGAAACAATATAAATTGTCACGTCCTTTGTATATGACAACCCTACCTAAAGTTCCCACCACTCACCCACCAAAGTAAAAGCTCGGAAAACAATAATTGTCACGTCCTTTACATGTGACAACCCTACATAAAGTTCCCATCACCCACTACCGCAACCAAATCACGACTAAAGTAAAAGCTTGGGAAACAATACAAATTGTCACGTCCTTCGCATGTGACAACCCTACCTGATGTTCCCACATTTAGATGAAATTTTTTGTGTGTGTTCAAGGGGATTCGAGAATGGCTTAGATTCACAATTTGGTCCACTGAAAAATGTTTCTTTTAATATTTTTTTATTTGTAGTCGTTTATTTTGGAATGTTTTATATTTGATCCAGTAGGTAGCGCTACTATCAGAGCATCAAATGTTATGTATTAGCTGTTAATGTTAAGCGATACGAAGTTTGCCGGGTCGGTTAGTTATATATAAAAATGAATCCTTACTTGGTCATTGTTTCACGATTACGGATGCACCAATTATGATAACACTTTTTTGTCTCGTTATTTATTGCCAGGAGACGGTTCGTATGAAAATATAATTCTTATAATCATTATCAGGATCCGTCAACGTCTGTCGGGTTAGCTACTATCCATGCTTAATATTATAAATTGTTTTTGGCTTTATTTAATGCCATAAGAAGTTTCATATTAAAATAAAATTCCTATATTCTTTGTCAGGAGAAGTCAACGTCTTCAGCTTCAGCTAGTATCCATACTTAATACTATAAATGCAAAGGTATGCCTGTCTCTCGGTCTGATGCTCTTTTAAGGCTAAACACCTTAACCGATTGTGATGAAATTTGGTATGCATACTATATACTATATAATACGCGAGTTCAAACATAGGCTATTTTTTATTAGAAAAATCAACCACTTAGAGGCTATAATGGGGAATAGTAGTTTGTCAGAAAATATATTGGTCGCTGACGATGTCACTGGTAAGCAGCTAATAATATAATAAGTACATGGACGATCTATATTTTTAGCGGTATTTAATGTAAAACGACGTCTTTTAAAAATATATCATAAACTAAAACAGCCATAATATATAATAAAAGCTAATATATAATAAGTACATTGATGACCGATATTTTTATCTGTATTTTTTGTAAAACGACGTCTTTTAAAAATGAAAGTTAACTATAACCGATATGTCGTCCCTAAAATTTCCATACTAAATAAGAAAATTGTTGATGTCGATTGTAAGAGTGAGATCAGAGAAAGAGTGGGATGAGGAAGTGCTCATGTCAAAATGAGAAAGATATTCCGATGTTTCGGTTATGTGGAAAGAATGACAGACGAAAGATTAACAAAGCAAATGTACAATACGAACGTGGATGGATGTAAAACCTGGGGAGATTTAGGTTAATATTCCACGTCCGAGTAATTTGATGCTCGGGTATTATCCAAGAGTGATTCAAGAATCTTCTAAGCAAACGTGTTTGTATGAATGTGGAGGAAGTCAGGCTCGACTGCCAGGACTGCTGTCGAGCTAGGGTTCAGCGAAATCAATTGGACAAGGAGGATATAGTATCCCTTTCTGCCCAAGAGGGGACATGAGGAGCAGGCAAGGGTTGTGGGGCGTTTAACCCTCGTAGGGTAGCGGCAGTAAAGCCCGCGATGGAGGAGGGTAGGTTTTCGTCTATCCCACTGCCATTGGGTCGCCCCAAGTACGGGGGTAGGCAGTGGATGTGTGCGAAAGCGTTCACGCAGCCCCGGTTCCTGGCGAAGGTGTGGATACCTTGTGGTCTTACGGCCAATATTAATAATTAATCCTAATCCAAAACTTGCTGCCCAAGATTGATATTTTGATCCATTTTTATGTTATCGCTTGCCAATAACATATCTATGGACAGGTTAAATATAGCAATTAGGTATGGGATAGGCCGCCGGATACGCAGTTATCTAGATTGCTTGAAATCTATTAGATTGAGATACATTATTAACATTGGCCGTTAGTCGGTAGGAGTCCGACATAACCCAAAAGTGGGAGGTATCCATGAAGATTTCGACAATGTGTATGCATATAACGTTAGAATGATAATGATAATTTTAAAACTTAAAAATATAAAAAAAGCTAGTCTTTACAATATGTTATCAATCCGACCTTTATCTTAAGTCCAACAAAAGGTTAGCTAGTGGCACCGTTATCGAATGGGCTTGACCAAATTATTTTTATCATTTAATTTACTGTTGTCAACATATCGTTCCGGAATTGATTACATTTGTAACTAGGTTTTGTAGATAACGTCTTTTCTGCAAACTTTATTCATGTTATTCGAAAGGTCAGTGATGAATAAAGGAGCATATGTTCATGCCATGGGTTCCTTTTCACTGGAAAGAGTACTAATTGCTATTAGCGCTGTGTTTTTTAGCGTTATGTCAAATTACTCACAGCGATGGGTTCGTCACATTCATACGCCATACACAATACCTGCTCTCATTTGGATACGAAACTATAAAATATAAGCATGGTAAAACACCAAAAAATCTACTTTAATTATTTCACTGCCACGTCGGAATTTGATAATTCGGTTTTCGATAGAAGCTTATTAATAACAATATCGTCTACAAGTCGGATCATGATAGAATTTAGAGGAAACCAACCATCATGACCTACGGTTACAAAAAAGATCAAATTCGGTTAAAAAGATGATAACCTCCTCTTTTTCGAGTGGGTAAAAAGATTATATAACATACAAATAAATCTCACAATTCGTCCATTAATATGTAGCTATTAATGTCATTTCTACCAATTTCTTACCTACTGAAAAAAAATGCTTTTTTGCCTTCCAACTTTATAAAAAATACCCCTTATTAGAGCTCGGAACACTAAATATATATCAAAATTTTATAGCCTTCTTTAAATGTACTAAGTCCCTGAGTTAAAAAGTAATAATCGATACAGTATACATCCGTACATATAACAAAACAGTAACAAAACTAAATATCTACAATATAAAAAAAACAGTGACAGCATTGAACACAGCATTAAAAAATCAAAACGAGTCATTAATTTTTATTGTCCGTGTGTTCACGTTTCACCCAAAAACTAATAGTCAACGGATTTTTTCTGCAAATTTTTTTGTAGTAGTAGTTTACAGTCTGAGTCAACATTTTGGTTACCTCCCTTTAACTGTGAGTAAATCGTTCGTTCCCATCACTAACTATGAAAAGTCACTTGAACGTGTACGCCTAATAGCTAAATAAATAAATATTTATGAACAAATTACACAAATTGTTACCCTAAAGTCGGTAAACATTTGCTTGTGTTAGGAGTTTTGTCAACGGTAACAGCAAGCTCGCATTCTCCAACTTCCTTCATTAAATTATTGTTTTATCTTTTAACTAGGTATCCTACCGGACTTTTATTGACAAACTTTATTTTTATATCGTTCTCATGTTTTTTGTTTATTATTGTTTTTATATTGTTCACTTGCACGATTTCTTATTTAACGTCTTAATGAGATATAAAGGTCTTTAAACCGATAGTAATACCAAAGACAATATATACTAATCTCGTAATACACAGATTAACTAAAATATATGCTAGGAAAAGAAGACACCCAGACTTAGAAATACAAAAATATTCATCCGTATTCATTCAACATATACCAGGTCCGTAGGGAATCGAATTTGATTTGTGGCAATTACGTTAACCACTAAGCCAACGATACCATCGGTCGATAAAAACATTCTTATATATTATCCGTTCTTTTCTGCTAGCAATATTTTCTATACTGATAAACATTATTTATGATACTCAGTTATCACCGACACCATTCATTAATCGTCAGAAATTGGGTTGCCTGCGAGATAGTCGACTTTTTATACGGACTATAAGTTTATTTACGCATAACAAATATTTAAATAGATCGTAAATTCGACCGCCTTGTTGGTCGAGTGGCTAGCACAGTTGGTCTTATTGCACAGACCAACCGTGAGGCTCGGATTCGATTCCCGACGGAGCAGGCATTTGTGTGATGAACATTTAAATGTCTGCATTTCCGGGTCTGAGTGTTCAATTTATTCTGGCATCTATGTATTGAAATCGTTGACTGTCACCCATATAGTCCAGTCAAAATGAGATATAAGGTTAGATTAAAGACACTGCGTTTTTTTTCATAAATATTAAGGATGTGTTATAATACATTCATTGCAATTGCCATGCTTAAGGGGGGCGCAATAATATAATTGCGCTCCATGATATACCTAAAAATGCGTTTTTTTCTTTTATGCAGAACAAAAATAATTTTCAAGTGAAAATTAAGACGTATGTTCTATAATACCGTAAAAATATAAAAAAAATAAAGTTCCGAAGTAGTTGTTTATATGAAAAGGTATGTAATGGTTTTGTTAAATATTTAAAAAAATATGACTTACAAAATAAGACTTTTAGGGATTTTGATGATTATATGCTCTAAACAATATCTTGTAACTTATACTAAGTTTTCACCTTGGTGACTTTATTAAAACCAGTTGAAAATTTTTTTATTTTTTTTTTAATTGCAATAAAGACACTCGAGGGATTTTTACACATACTTAATAATGTATGTGCTCTTCATTGTTAATACTCATAATCCCCGATCGTGGACCTGACGGGTTACTCTTGAAACTCGATATCACGCAAATTGAAAATTGGAATCGTATATGCCATTCCAGGTACTTCAGGTATTGAGAACCTAAAATGACATACTCGATTCTAATTTCACATATTGTATCTATCAAGTTTCAAGAGTATCTTCACGCCAATATCCCCAAAGAGGTAGGCAGAGGCACTACCAGGGCACCCTCGACTAGCCGAAGACACTGAGTCCCACAATGTGATAGGTGGCAAGCCTATCGCTAACCGGGCACATATCCAATCCCATGCAATATTTTTTTATTTTTTGGAAAATTGGAAAAATCCAATTTTATTTTTGTTGCCCGACCCGAGATTCGAACCCGGGACCTCATGCAGTCAAGTCCAACAACTAAACCGCTAGACCACAGAGGCGGTTTCTTTAAAAACTGAATTTACCTAAATAAATAATTATTTTTAAATAACATGCGCTTTCAACTCTGGCGGATATGGTAGCAATGCATTGCTCGCCCGTGTCCGAGAAAATAAAGAAATAAGTTAACAATTCAATTTACAATTTTTAATTTTGTTACAATGGCAGTCTTTTAATAGTTTTATTTACTACCAGTGTTCTTGCTAGCGATGACGTGTTAGTCCGGGCTCCTATATAGAATAGACCATCTGCCTTCCTGCCAGGCAGCTCGTAAAAGGCGAGCATAGACCGTCACTAACACCCGTGACATCCTACATGGTGATAGAGTTTCGCAGCGGCTCACCCGAAGGTACCACCGCTTTAACTATTCCTGCCGTCATTGACGTTCCGGTGAAAAAAATAAAAAAAAATATATATTCAATTTTCTGATAAAAATAATGTTGCCCGGGATTGGATATGTGCTCGGCTGGCGATATGCTTGCCACCTATCACACTGTGGGACTTAGTGTCTTCGGCTACTCGTAGGTACTCTGGCTATGCCTCTGCCTACCTCTTCTGGGATATGAGTGTGAAAATACTTTTTTTGCAGATTTACTACGCGTTACAATACAAGTAGGCATTCCCAGCAAGTAAGTACAGCATACGTAATTCACATTAGATAATGCTATATGCAACAAAAGTGATAGTGCTTTGATTATACATTGAGTATACAATAACATTTTATCAAAAGAAGTAATAAGGCAAATAATCGAAACGTAGCGAGGTCTGCTGATATCTGTTATCGCAGCTCGACCCCACACTGTCCCGACGATAATACTATATTGTGAACTGAATCATGGCCTCGACTTCGTATCTAGTTAATATTATTTTAGACTAACTGCTTGTAAGCGACTTCGTTTGTGTGGAATAATTACGATTTTCGTACAGGCTTTCATCCCCTATTATAGTCCTTTGGGGGTTGATTTTTGAAAAAACATTAGCCAATGTTGGAACTTGAAGTTTTAACTAAATCTGTATTAAATTTCATCTAAATCGGTTGAGTGCTTTCGTCGTGAAACAGCAACAGCCAAATAGACAAATAGACATTCGCGTTTATATGCGTCTGTATTTTAAATATGGTCGTTTTAGGATAGAGAACTACCTATTACCTACTAATATTATAAATGCAAAAGTTTGTTACTGCTTCACGCAAAAACTGCTAAGCCGATTTTCCTGAAATTTAGCACACACATAGAGGGTAACTTGGATTAATACTTAGGATAGTTTTTATATCGAAAAAATGTTTCGTTGGGAGTGGGACGCGGGAAGTTTAAACACGCGGGTAAGTAAAAATATAAAATATAAATAAATAGGAGTCCCTGGACAATTTACAAAAATTAAATCTAACCCCAACCAACATGTTTGTTTAAAAAACAATATAATATTTGGCAACTAGAAAGTTTATTTTAACATAAAGATAAAATAATTTTATATTTTATTTATTCTATGATGGTAATTCAACAAAACATGTACATAAAATATTTTTTTGAAAATGTATTCCTGTATACAGAACCCTCAACTAGGGTTTACTAGATTTTTGAGATAGAAAATCTACTGCTAATTTCACTAAATTGCATGTAGCAGTAGTAGTAAAAAAAAGAAAAGAAAAAATGTTTATTTGCGGAATATGAGTGCTATAAAGAAGTTACAAAATTATTTAGGCATTCCAACATACTCTACCAACTACATAGTACAAAAGTATAGTAGCTTGTAGTCCTTTTACTGCGAGAAAATCTTTTTTATTAACCACCGACGCAAAAAGAGGGGTGTCATAAGTTTGACGTGTCTGTCTGTCTGTGGCATCATAATTCCAGAACGGATGCAGTGATTTCAATTTAGTTTTTTTTTTATTACAGATAACTTATGTGCGAGTGTTCTTAGACATGTTTGATGAAAATCGGTTGAGCCGTTTAAAAGTTGTTGGATGTGAAAGTAAGGAGATTAACCGATTTTTTTACTTTTTAAAGGGAAATTAAGTTTTTGTGTTGGGGGGTTTTAAAATTTTTAATTTAATAGTTATTTCCATCACTAACCTCAGAAAATTCATGTGTACAAAGTCAAACAATTAGTAAAAGATAAAGAAGTAGTTGTATGGCAGATGGGCTGAAAGGTCTATATTGTGCAAGTCACTTCTCTTTTCATAGAAAATGATAAGAGGCATTATGACGGCAGCAATAGGTAAGGCGGTGGAAATTTGGCAAGTTGCTGCACAGAACTCTTCTTAAGTACTAAGTCTAGCGGTCCGGCGTCAGATTTGACTTCTTGAGGTCCCGGGTCGATTCCCGGATCGGGCAACAAAATAGAAAATGTATATCAATTTTCTATTAAAATAACGTGATATTTACTTAACTAAGCGGGTGATATTTACTTACTTACCCCCTTTAATTAGTAAATAAATACAAGGAAGGTGTTTTAATGATTTATAGGTGCCCATTTCGATCTAATCTCGATGGATAAGGTAGATTTCCGGGTTGAGTATAAAAAATATTCGCGACATATGCAAATATCACTCTAATATTAATAATTGATTTTACCTTGGCGTGTCTTATTTAGACATTTACAATGTAATATATTGACTTAATGAACATCCGTGACTAATTATAAAAAAGTAGTTGATGGCCGTGGCTATTTTCGCCTTATCTGTATATTAATACGTGATGCCAAAACTTGGGACCCCTTTTTACGAAAATCGCGCGGGCGCAGGAGCATACAATTTGGCACACTAATAGTTTATGGGTAGGAGAAGTGCAGAACGCTAATATTTGTCAATAATAATGCTTATAAAGTACATTAAATCAATAAATAAAACATAATCCACACTACCATGCATTTGACACACACACACAAGCAAATATATTGATGATAACGATAAAAGATCACAGACGGCGCACAAACAATAATCATACAGTTTGGAAACAAAGTAGTTGGTCTTGAGAAATGAAGATGGCGTTCTTATCAATAAGATATTAAAAATTATTATGGTCGACTTTCGACCAATGGGCATCCACTAGTAAGGGTAATTTGAAAAAAGATATTAATTCTAAATATCTAGATATAATATATTCAATGACACTAAAATTATTTTTCATTAACACCTGACAAATTCTAGACAGTGTTTTTACAGGAGCTAAGGACTATCTCATACACGTCAGATTTGAAATAAAAAAATTCTCATCGCAACTGTTCCATCCGTTCAAAGCTTATGATGTCACAGACAGACATACACACACCCAGACATTTTATCTTATAACACTCCCTTTTTCCTATTAGGGTTAAAAATTAAACCGTACTAGCTGTTTGTCCGCGACTTCGTCCGCGTAGAATATTTATGATAGTTATATGTACAAACTTTCCTTCCCTGTTATAGTCCTTTGGAAGTTGATTAAAAAAAAGACGTGTTGCACTTCAGGAGTGCCGGCAGAAGTGAAAACTTGAATAATAACGTTGTGCATTTTTGATATTTTGGAATGGTTAGGGAATAATTGTGCACGAATTTCTTTAATTATCAGTATGAAAGTTCTATCACTTATGCACAAATACTATTTTCATATCAAAAACCTGCGTTTGGCTTGACAAAAACTCGCTAAAGTAAGACCACGTGACGGCTGGGAGCGTCGTCATATTATCTGTACAACGAACATTGCTCGTCTATACATTAAGCTTATTTTCAAGTTGGAACAAATTGAGCAATGTCTATTGATATTATACGTATCTGCTATCTGTGAGAATGTAATTTTAGGTATATTGCGGCGTATTATTCACTGCGCATCCTATACTTTTCGGAAATATCTAAGCAATACAAAAACAGCAATGAATCTACGTTTTATTTTAGATCCCGCGCCGTCTTATTCGCACATGCTCAGTGCGCCGTCTTACGTTCTGACGATCTGACGATCTGACGCGAGTTAAGAAGTTTTTACCCATTCCAAAAAAGTGCGCAACGCTGCTGAAGAAGTTTTCACTTCAAAAATAATAACCTACATTTAAACCCATATCTTTTGCTATACGTTTAATAAATTTCATCAAAAAATACGATTCTATAAAAGCGTGAGATGCTAAGTTTAAATTGTAGTAAATAATTAACAGGTAGATGGGGCAATATACTTATTGCTAAACATTATATGAAGCATCCTGTGTATTGTGCCCATAAAATATTAATCAATTGTAGAATTTTTTGCTAATTTTAGCTCAGATAGATAGAAGTGTATTTTGTGGTTTTTTAAACTAGTATTTATTTTATTACAATTTGTTTGAATTATTTACATACACATACGTACATCTGTTTCTACTAAAATGGTATTAATGAAACATGGTTCTAGAAGAACCTCTAAAATCTAAATTTTGCAAGTAGTGATGTGATCAAAACTTATCCAGTAGCTTGCCAGTGATAAAACAAGAAAAAACAATTAGATCACTAGACAAATGGCAGGTACAAACCTACATAAAAATAAATAAAAAAAATCTTTTGAAGTTAGAGATTGACTCAGTATTTTTTACGATTCGAAAGCAAAAATATAGGAATTCTAAAAAAAGTATTCTTTTGTACAACTTATAAATCAAAGTAAAACAATTTTTACTTTTCATGTCTTTACGCTTACGGTCTTACATTAAAATATGTTTTCTTTATATTTCGATATACCTACATGTTATAAGATGGCTGCATCTTAATGCCTATAGAATCGAACACTCTTGCAGAAGAAATTGGCATCAGGTTGGTTTTGCAACATCATTTGTGTTTATGGTTGCATCTCTTGCTATTGAAAAATGTATACACACTTTTTTGAGGTAAGCGCATTTACTTTTCCACTACATACTTTCACAGCGTCATCAGGGCTTTATAACTAGAGATAAAAAAATCTGTTTTAATTTAACGTTCAGTACCTATTTATACCTACCTAAAAATACTAAAACAATAAAATTTATACCTATCTAATATTTTTCTGTTCAATTCTTTAAGAGACTACTTTAACTGGCGATGTAAATGATCATTGTATAATTAATCTAATCAATGAATTTAACGTTTATTAATTGGTTATCGGAACACTGATATAAGAATTAACATAGACTGTATCGTGATGTAAGTATAGTAGGTAATACATTCACATAGTTTATTAGGAATATGATGTAAAATGTTTTTTACAGGAGTTACTGATGCGTAACTGTAAGATGTAACACAGGTGGTAGAGTGCTCGCGTAGTAGTTGATATATTTACTGATTATAGCCCCATAATAAGGACATTCACACAAATTTTCAACCCCTATTTCACCCCCTTAGGGGTAGAATTTCCAGAAATTTTTAAATACGTATCTACAGATACAGAAGACCAGGATCATCACAGGATGAAAATTTCACCAAAAAGTGCAATATGTTATGTACAGCCAGTTGCCAAAACGCCGACGTATTTTAATTTATGGTTTTACTCTTCTTAAATTTTGAATTGCCTCTGTGGTCTAGCGGTCCGGCGTCGGACTTGACTTCTTGAGGTCCCGAGTTCGATTCCCGGGTCGGGCAACAAAAAAAATAGAAAATGTATATTTTAAATTTTCTATTAATAACAAAGTTGCCCGGGATTGGATATGTGCACGGTGGGCGATAGGCTTGCCACCTATCACATTGTGGGACTTAGTGTCTTCGGCTAGTCTTGGGTGCCCTGGTTGTGCCTCTGCCTACCTCTTCGGGGATATGGGCGTGAAGATACTTACTTACTTTTAAAGAAAGAAAAAAGAACTGAACATAGAAATGTCGCCTCAGGAAAGAAATTTAAAATTTTCGCCACGGGACTTGAATTCTCAGTAGCTCAAATGCTTAAAGCATTTGTCAGCTTAAAATGAAAGGTTACAGGTTCAAATACTACTGGGGCATTTTTTTTAATTTATCTTAAACAATTTTTAAATTAATACACAATTGTTAAGTTAAATAAATTGTTAAGAAAAGATAAATGGTAAATAAAAATTGAATTGCGTTTCGGAAACTGGCTGTAGCGTTCATAATCTTCGTCTTTGTTGATCACTCATAACACAAAGTAAATGTGAAAGCTATTTTTAGTATTGCAGTCAATACTGGTATTGTAGGCCGCTTTAAGTGAAGAGCAGTCCGTTGTGAATCTACAATTAGCCGCCAATTGACCCTGCTTAGGACGAAAGAGCCGGTCACATGCTGTTATAATACATGGCCTTGGCTCTTGTTTCGTGCAAGTCGGTCGTATGTGGTCACGTTTTGGAGAAATGCACAACCATATTTAAAATAATAATAATAATAATAATATCTTTATTGTACACAAAAAACGTTAACACTAAACACAAACATAAAGATAATACAGTACAATGGGCGAGCTTATCTCCAGTAACAGAGATTTCTACCAGCTGAAGTATCTAAGCGCAGTAAAAAAAGTATCTTCACGGCCAATACCCCAAGAGGTAGGCAGAGGCACTACCAGGGCACCCACGAATAACCGAAGACACTAAGTTCCACAATGTGATAGGTGGCAAGAGTGTCGCCAATCGGGCACTAATCCAATCCCCAGCTACATTTTTTTATTATAAACAGATTTTTTTACGAGTATTAAATACGACCCGGGAATCGAACGTGGGACCTTATGCAGTCAAGTCCAACACCTAGACCACTAGACCATAGAGGTTTAAGCGCAGTAAAACTGCAAATATGGACTCCAACATTTCATTAGTTATCACGTGTTTGATGATTTTTTTTTCGAAAGATAGATTCCGAAACGGTCCCGCATAAGTTTTATCAACATTGTTTTTGAGTCGTCAAGATAAGTGAAAAATGCATTAATAAATATAGTAAAGCATAATTCAAAACACTAGTCGGATTATGATAAAACTAGCAGTTACCTGCGGCTCCGCTCGCGTGGCAGTGAATGTATTTACTAATTATAGCCCATTTATAAGGACTTTCATACAAACTTTCAACCTCTACTTGAATATCCTGAAACGCTTAAATACGTAGGTATGTACTCATTTTTAATAAATAGCCTAAAAATAAAGTTTTATGTCTCTAACTTAAAAATGACAGTCTTCCATACAAAAATTCGAACCCTATTCCGCCCCCTTAGGGGAAGAAGTTCCGAAATTTCATCCTTAGTAGGTGGTTACTCAATAAAACTTACCCAATTTCATAGCTGTAACTCTTTTGCTCGTCGATGATTAATCAGTCAGTTAGGAGTCAGTATATATATATATATAGATTAAAATGGGAGCACCTCGGAATCATGCCCTATCTTTCTAAAAAAGAAACATCAAAATCGGTTAGCTATTGACGAAGTAATCGCGTAACAAATACACAAAAAACATACATTCTAATTAAGAGCCTCCTTTTTTGTAGTCAGTTAAAACATAGTCACTTTCTGCTATCTGTCTTAAACGCTTAGATTTTTAAAACCAAGCAATGGATTTTGATGCGGTTTTTTAATAGATAGAGTAATTCAAGAGGAAGGTAACAACATAGAAGTTTGTCCACCCGTGCGAAGTTGGGACGGGCTGCGAAGGTTACTATATAATTTGAAAGTAATAAACATGCAATAAAATACAGCTTAAAAACTTATTTTTCAGTATGACAGTATAATTGATAGTTTATTATAAGATAATTATTATAAACGATCATTTATTATCATATGTACTACTATAAGTAGGTAGTTATAGAGATCTTATGATGCAATAACACCTTATTGTATTCGTTTCAATTTTGATATTTACAATTCTATACGTACCTAGCCGAGCCGGCGAACCACACATCGCTTTACATTAACAGCTACTAACAGTTTGTAGGGAAAAAATAAAAAATTGCTTTTCGGACTTTGCTTATCATGTTCCAAGTTTTTCTCTTCATGCGAACCTTTCCTTATAACCAACACAACAAAAAAAAAACGTGATTACCACGCGAAATGGGAATCCATTTTTATACACATAGTTTAGATTTAGTTCAGTAAAACTAAAAAAACTTTTCTATATTCTTTAATGATAACGACGTAAACAAAAATATGCAATATCATTAATATATCTTTTCGTCCCATTCTGCGGTTTAGCCGTGAAAAAGCAACGGAGAGATATGAAGACTTTCGAATTTATAGTATTAGTTTTTAAAAAGTATAGATAGCTCAAAACCCACTTCATCATCATCAGCCGGATAACGTCCACTGCTGGACATAGGCCTCCCCCAAAAAGCGCCATAAGTCACGGTGACCAGCCGCTTGTTGGATCATAATTAAATTTTATGAGATCATCTCTGTGTGTCTTTCAAAATGAAAACTCATAAAAAATTGGTGAAGAAGTATTACAGATTTAATAGACATCTTTTTATATAAAATCCACAATTGCAAAAGGCCATTTTTTTGACTTTCCCAAATTATGATTGTAATTATAATCACCAACGTCCTTGCAAAACTACATTTATTCTTTTTCTTTTATCAAGGTCGGCTGAAGATGTAGGTGATACAGCTGTCTGTGGGCATCGGGGATCACTTACCATCCAGAGAACCGCTTGTTTGCCTTTCTAAAAATATAAGCAGAACTGGAAAATGACAACAGCAAACAATGTTGCTATGGCTGCAAAAA
>NJDC01003266.1:32228-42238 GCA_002245475.1 Calephelis virginiensis
TTCAGTAAAACTAAAAAAAACTTTTCTATATTCTTTAATAATAACGACGTAAACAAAAATATGCAATACTAGCTGCTACCTGCGGCTTCGCCCGCGTTTTCACAGAAACCCGGTGTGCGATCGGGATTAAAAATAGCCTATATATTAATCCAGGTCACAATCTATCTGTCTTCCAAATTTCAGACAAATCCGTTCAGCCATTCGAGCGTGAAAGAGTAACAAACATCCATACATCCATACTTACAAACTTTCGCATTTATAATATTAATAGAATTATTAATATATCTTTCCGTCCCATTCTGCGGTTTAGCCGTGAAAAAGCAACGGAGAGATATGAAGACTTTCGAATTTACAGTATTAGTTTTTAAAAAGTATGGATAGCTCAAAACCCACTTCATCATCATCAGCCGGAGAAGTCCACTACTGGACATAGGCCTCCCCCAAAAAGCGCCATAAGTCACGGTCACCAGCCGCTTGTTGGATCATAATAAAATTTTATGAGATCATCTCTGTGTGTCTTTCAAAATGAAAACTCAGAGTATTACAGATTTAATAGACATCTTTTTATATAAAATCCGCAATTGCAAAAGGCCATTTTTTAACTTTCCCAAATTATGATTGTAATTATAATCACCAACGCCTTTGCAAAACTACTTTTTTTTTCTTTTATCAAGGTCGGCAACTGAAGATGCAGGTGATACAGCTGTCCGTGGGCATCGGGGATCACTTACCATCCGGAGAACCACTTGCTTGCCTTTCTAAAAATATAAGCAGAACTGGAAAATGACAACGGCAAGCAATGTTGCTATGGCGGCAAAAAAGTAAGGCAATGTTTGGTAGTTAGGTAAACCATTGTAAACTCTAGTCTGACTGCACTAACTAAATAATCCAACCGCCTTACATATACTTGCCGCCATAACGTCAGTGCCCGCTCTTATGGCGTTACGCTTTGCCGAGTAGCAGGTTGCTGGAGGTAGGCAAAGCACCTAAAAACCTTTGATTTATAGACTATTAAACATGCCTACATAGGTGATGCATATTTTTTAATCTTCAAGAAACCAATTTTTTGCTATCTTTAATATAATAGTATGCTAATTTCTGGGTTTCCGTGTGATAATATACATATCGCCTCTGTGGTCATGCGGTCCAAGTGTCAGTCTTGACTTCATGAGGTCCCGGGTTTGAGTCCCGGGTCGGGCAACAAAAAAGAAATGTCGTTTTTCCAATATTCTGATAAAAAAAAATTGCTTGGGATTGGATGTGTGCTCGGTTGGCGATAGGCTTGCCACCTATCAGATAGTGAGACATAGTGTCTTCGGTTAGTCGTGACTGCCCTAATTGTGCCTCTGCCTACCTATTCGGGGATATGGGAGTGAAGATACTTATTTTTTATATACGAGTACGTAGGCACCTACATATAATAGTATAGCTCTTTAGGTAGTATTGTTGTTTTGCAATCTTAAGCTGGTTCAGTTAATCGTAATACGTGATGCCAAAACTTTGGATCCCTTTTTACGAAAATTGTGCGGACGCAGGAGAATACAATTTGGCACACTTATAGTTTATGTGTAGGAGAAGTGCAGAACGCTAATATTTTTCAATAATAATGCTTACAAAGTACATTAAATAATAAATAAAACATTACCCACACTACCATGCATTTGACACACACGAACAAACATATTGATAATAACGATAAAAGGTCACAGATGGCGCACTAACTATTCATAAAGTTTGGAAACAAAGTAGTTGCTCTTGAGAAATGAAGATGGAGTTCAACAAGATATTAAAATTTATTATGGTCGAATTTCGACCAATGGGCGACCACTAGTATGTAGAAATAGTTATATCTAGGCAACAATTAAAACAAAAACCAATACCATGGAAATGATAAAAAATACGCACTCGTGAGTACGAAATCGTTAAGTAACGCAATCGAGTTCATTATAAAGATAACAAGTTGAAGCTAGAGTGACCACACGTTTTGTCTTGTTAAGAACTATGCGTTTATTTCTGGAAGTTGTTGCAAGGTACAATGATACTTGCATTCGCATGTCGTATGTGGGTAAATATGCAGAACTTTTAGACAAACAAGTGTGGACCTCAAAAAAGTTTGTCCTTTCGATTCAACGTATTTTTTTATGTTATAGGAAGGCAAACAAGCAGACGTATTTCCTGATGGTAAGAAATTCACGCCGACTAGAGACACCAAAGATGGTAATGGTGCGTTGCCAACCTGAGGTCCGGATGTTAAGCCTCGAGCAAAAGTAAGTTTACCGGCTACCTTACCCTCCGAAACTTAACACGTCAACGACAAGCATTGGACGTTATGGCGGCAGGAATAGGTAAGGCGATGGTATCAATCCGGGCGAGTCGCTGCGAAACTGTACCATCTAGACAAATGTCACGGTGTTAGTGATGATAATCCTATGCTCACTTTTACGAGCTGCCTTGCAAGAAAGGCAGATGGTCTATTCTGCAAAGGAGCCCGGACCAACACGGGGACATTGTATTAAGTATATTATATTGTATAAAGAAGATGTTTGTAAAATGTAGGTATGACGCCCTGAACAAGATTTTGTGAAGTATAAAGTTGTGGGGTGAACACTTGTCTATAATATATTAACATCTATATTAATTATAATTGTGATTTACACTGTGTCAATACAAGGAATAAAAATAATCTTGCTGTGCATGTGTCTCGTCTCCACAGAGTAAGCCATTCTTTCATGAGCGAATGTATACAGTATCTTCACGCCCATATCCCTGAAGAGGTAGGCTGAGGTACAACCAAGGCACCCACGACTAGCCGGAAGACACTAAGTCCCACAATGTGATAGGTGACAAGCCTATCGCCAACCGGGCACATTTCCAATCCCGACCAACATTTTTTTATTAGAAAATTGGAAAAATCTAATTTTCTTTATGTTGGCCGACCCGGGATTCGAACCCGGGACCTCATGCAGTCAAGTCCAACACCCGGACCGCTAGACCACAATACAGTTACTGTATACCACAATACTGTATACAGTTTTACAATAAACTTCCCAATTATATGAAGAACTTCCAATTAATAAATTTAAGAAATGTGTTAAATGTAAATTAAATGAAAAGGGTTATTATAACATTGCTGAATATTTAGCTGATAAGACGGCTTGGGATTAATTGCTCCTCAATTAAATCTCTTATAAATATAATTAACATTACATTAACTATTGTACACATATTTTAAAACAACAAAACAAGACAAGTCCGCTGAGTTTCTTGCCGGATCTTCTCAGGGTGCGGCCGCGTTCCGATCTGGTGGTGGATTTATTAATATAGACGCGTCACAGGTGCCTCTTGTATATTTACGTGAAATAAAAATAATTTACTATTATTATATTATTCAACTTATGTATCATTATCAGCAACCTTTTGGCCTCAACAGTCTACGGAAGTATGATGTCACAAATCTGTTAGGGTTGTGGGCATGCCCAAACTGCACGTAACTGTGGGTTCGCGCTAATTATATAAACCTGTAACGTACATTTTGCCATATTATATACGTTATACAAAAAAATGTGTCAGTCATGTCCAAAATGGGATTTTTGGTCACCCTAGTATGACGAAACCCTTGAATGTAGCTTTTTGTTACGAATACGGAAGTGTACAATAACGTTTCAAGCTCCAAACTCGCGTAAGTCATTAGTTATTAGAGAACTGTGATAAATTTCTCGCACCAATGACGTTACGTAGCAGTGCAAGGCTTTGGTATTTTGGATTCATTAAAATGAAGAGCTTCTTTATGCAAGTCTTAAGACTTGCATAAAGATGTAGGTTAAATTCCTACACATATCTTCAAGCCAAGTCTTAACTCCCAAGTAGGCCGGATAGAGGTAGAAATTCTTTAAAAAAAGATATTTCAACTTAAGACTTTTCCAGTGCTCGGGCCATTTTTTAAAAAAGGAAATAATTCGGAAGGTCAAATGGTTAGAGCATTCGTCCGCAAAAACAAAATGGTGTAGGTTCAAATCCTGTCTGAAGTCTTTATTAATCTATTTGTTTTATGCATCAAGTAATAAAAATTCGAATGAACAGGTGAACTTCTGATTGTCAGCTGTAGACACCATATTATATGCTACTGATATGTTATTACCTCTTCTTACATATCCTACTATCCAAAACGGAAAACGATAATGCCGAACACTGACGTTATGGCGAGAGAATTACGTGAGGTTTTATCATAAATCGAACGAGCTGTCGTACAACTATACTAGCTAGTAAATAACACCGCTTAATATTTTTTCTGAGAATAGGTTTACGATAGCGAATCACGATGATACCTAATGATTATTTTATTTATTTATTGAATCTTTTTGAAACATTCATTTTTTGACAAACATTTAAAAAAAGCAGTAGATTTAAGAAAAGCATAGGTGTGCTTATCTCTATATGACATCTGTTAGGGATTGATAAATATGATATGAAGATAAAAATAATACAATTTTAGATATTATTAACAACAAAATAAATATAGCCCTTTACAAGTGTAATTGTTCCATAGCTTCACCCTCGAATGAAATTGAATTGTCTGTCTGTTTGATTTCTTATATTATACGAGTAATAACTTATAAACAGATTTTTTTGTGAAAAGCTTTTGTTAGTAAAGGCTATTTCCAGTGGCAGACCTGAGAAGTACTATGAAATACGTATCAAATAAACCTAAATACGATGTAATAATGTTAGGTATTTTAAGAGACCCTAGGACACCCTTCCGCCCGCTCTTTCATCATCATATCATTTCCATTACATCATTAAATATAATCATCATTATGCGTAAGTGTGGGTGAAAAAAACCGGATTAATTGGATGAGGATCATGTTTTAAATGGAATTGCAAAATTTATACAAGTTACAAAAAAGCTTGTAAAAAAGTTGTTCTACGTGATATAAAAAGTCAGTTTCAGTATTTGTAAATAGCATTTATACTTTTCCACAATATATTTTTCGAAATGCGTCTAAAAATACAAGTTTTTTTTTAATGCAGTTCCACCAAGGGCCGACGATGGAAAGTGTAATTAATGTACAATAGTATATTTTCCCCATTGTCTCTTATTGTATCATTACTGCAACGCAACTGCTACGGTTCGTTAGGTCCATGTTCAGCTAGTAAAAGTGGTGCCGAGGCTTGTTATTTCACGTTGCAACATAATCGTTTAGCACAATACAGAGTGACATTCATTTACTAGCTTTTCCTGCTCAGCCAGTTTAGCCAGTAATGTATATTTGCTTTGTCACGGATTATATTATTAGATTCGGCCTGTCATTTGGTTTACTTTTGCAAAAAATAACCAACCCACATACACGGCAAAATTCATTTACGTACATTAAAGTACTCCAAAGACCAATTTCCATCAATTACCTATGTAAAGGCCACTTGTACATCACTGGCTTAAATTTAATCTATATATAAACACATGATGCTAAAACTTTGGACCCCTTTTTACGATAATTGCGTTCGCGCAGGAGCATAAAATTTGGCACACTTATAGTTCATGTGTAGAAGAAATGCAGAACGTTAATATTTTTCAATAATAATGCTTATAAAGTAGGTACATTAAATTAATAAATAAAACATTACCCACACTACCATTCATTTGACACTCACAAACAAATATATTGATGATAACGATAAAAGATCACAGATTGGGCACTAAAAAGTTTGGAAACAAAGTAGTTGATCTTGAGAAATAAAGATGGCGTTCTTAACAACAAGATATTAAAATTTATTATTTTCGAATTTCGACCAATCGACGACCACTAGTAAAGAGTTAAACTGTCAAATTGAAAGTGATTTAAACCTTGTTAGAATCTAACTCAGGAACAAATACTGAACCCAGGAACGTACAAGTGGCTTTAAAATGTTGAATTTGAATTGTCAGATCTATATGTGGTTAATATAATTTAGAATTGAGAATTTTCCCGATGTCATTGGGAGTTATCATGTTAAGACTTGGTGGCCATGGGAACAAAAGCAGAAGGTTGTACGTTCAACTTGACTCAGTAGATATATATTATTATAATTAGTTAATGTTCGTCATTCGTGAAGCTAAGTTTCTATTTGAAATAGCGTACTAGCTATTACCACCAAGTCTGGATTTGATTATGAAATATATAAACATCATTATCATAAATAAATAGCATTTTCGCCTCTGTGGTAACAACGGTCCAGCTGTTGGACTTGACTTCATTAGTCCCGAGTTCGATTGCCGGGTCGGGCAACGAAAAGAAAATGTGGTTTTTCCGATTTTCTAATAAAAAAATGTCGGAATTGGATGTGTGCCCGGTTGCTTTTGTGGGACTTAGTGGCTTCGGCTAGTCATGGGTGTCCTGCCTGTCTCCGTCTACCTTTTCGGGGATATGGGAGTAAAGATATTTATTTACTAACTTAAATAAATAAATATTCATGGGCTCGACAAAGTACGAAATTTGAAACTAACCCCAAAGTAAGCAAGTTGTATCTTTTTCATGGGCGTTAGTCAACTATACTAATACATAAATGTTTAAGTAGGTATCAGAATAAATGAAGTAAACACTCTCAGCCTCAGATATATAGACATCTAGATTCTGTGTCCAGATGTTCATCGCACATATGCCTACCCCCATCACGAATCAAACCCGAGCCTCGCGGTGGGCTGAATCCCGGAGAGATCGAGGAAAATAAATAAACAGACGTTTGTGTGCTTATATGTCTATACACTGAAATTGAAGTCGGTTTCTTACAGTATTACTTTGCTTAAATAACTGGAGGGGGGTGGGGGGTTAATATTATAAAACATTTGATTTTAAAAAGTTGCAGATATTTTGAATAAATAAAAACTAGTTCTATTTTATCTGTTATGATGACAAACGTTTCAAATACTAAATAAACGCATTCGGTTTTTTTTTAATATAATACCACAAAACATGACATTTAAAAAATTAACTGCTTGAAACGCAATTCATTTACATTTAATAATAGGTTGGAATTTTAAAATACAAACTCATTATAAACCTAGTTTATTATTTTAATCCGAATAATAGAATCTGTTAATTACTATTTTTTTATGATATTGAAAGGCAAACAAGCAGACGGATTTCCTGATGGAAAGAAATTCACGCCGCCTAGAAACACCAAAGGTGGTAATGGTGCATTGCCAACCTGAGGCCGGGATTTTAGGCCTCAAGCAAAAGTAAGTTTACCGGCTACCTTACCCTCCAAACCGGAACACGTTATGACGTTACGGCGGCAGGAATAGGTAAGGCGCTGGTACCAATCCGGATGAGTCGCTGCGAAACTCTACCACCTAGTCAGATGTCACAGTGTTAGTGACGGTAAGCCTGTGCTCGCCTTTTACGAGCTGCCTGGCAGAAAGGCAGATGATCTATTTTGCAAAGGAGCCCGGACCAACACGGGGATAATATATTAAAGTATAAGCTAGATATAAATTTAGAATTAAATGTGTATGAAGAATTCACTGTACGCTATCACCTTATAGGTTTAATTTTAAAATAAAAAAAATTCAATGAACCCCCAACAAACGGTCCATTTCTTCCAAAGTTAGGATAGGCAGAGACACACATCTAACTAACACCACCGCTTTTTAGGGTTCCGCAGCCAAGGGCTAAAAATCGGAACCCGTAGGATTCGTCATGCCTGTCTGTCCGTTCTTACGTCACAGCCATTTTTTTTCGAAACTATAAGACCTGTGTTGTTAAAATTTGGTAAGTAGATGTATTCTGTAAGCCGCATTAAGATTTTCGAAAATAGAAAAAATAACAATAAATATTGGGGATGAAACTTGGACCAACAATTGAAAAAAAAAATCCATAAATGTGGGGTGTCTACGGATATGTTTTCAAAAATGATATTGAGTTCTCTATTAACAGTTTTTTAAACTGAGTAGTTTGCGTAGTATTCACTATCGTGTAAACTTCCACCGACAATTGGTTTGAACGAAATCTAATAAGTTGTTTTTATTTTAAAGATACAGTACATCCAACACTTAAAGTAGTTGTGCTTCATTGTCAAGAAATGGCTGTGATTTGGAATCGCAGAGGTTTAGCATAAGCCTTATAATATAATTTGTTTGACATTGTAAATTTGCGCATATTGCAGAAGAAATGAAAAACGCAACAACTGTAAAGTACATACGAACTCTTATATAGACAGAAATAACTTTTATTTATATCGTGATTTCTGTTGCGGATCCCTTTATGAGCAAGTTTTACTTGGCAGCTTTGTTTTATTTTGACGTGCTTAAGATAAAGTGCAAAGATTACGAAACATAATACCGAAACTTTAAAACTATGATCCATTAGTCCAATCCCAGGATTTCATCAGGTCTTTGTCATCAAGTCATCATCATCAAAAAGTATAAACAGATGTAGTTAATATGAATCTAACGAGTCCAAACTCGATGGGTTTACTAGAAGATATTCTTCTAACATTTTTAATTATTTATACGGGATACTCACGATCTCTTTTTATTTTATTTGTCGATGTTTGTCCCGTCGTGACCACGGCCTATGCAACTAGGCCGAAATATCGACAAATAAAATAAAAAGAGATCGTGAGTATCCCGTATAAATAATTAAAAATGTTATTAATTCGCGACGATTTAAGTTTAAAATCTTAAGATATTCTTCTATCTTCAAGCTCCATCATCAGACCAGCTTAGTTAGTGCTATAACAGTTAGGTGTCACTAATGTTCAAAAGTAAAATAAAAACCTAACTGATATCAATTCCGATGCTTACAAATGAGCTGCAAATGAGCAGATGACCTTGAACTCCGGGAGAGATATCCATAGAATATAACTAAGAACCACGTCATCTACTATCACTTCAGCTTTCAAATAAAAAAACCGCATCAAACTCCGTCCATCAGCTAAAGAACTTCAATGCCACAGACAGACACATACACACACACACACACACACAAATTTATAACACATCTCGTTTTGCGTCGGGGACTAAAACCGTCAATGATAAAAGTGCTCTTTATTAACTAGAACTACGATTATTTAACCTTTCTTTCACCTCTTAGTCAAGTGGTACATATTGGCGTTGACTATAAGAGGTACGGGTTCAATTCCCGGATGGGGCAAATCAAAATTGTTTTTATTTCAATTTTATACTTAAAACAGCCTTGTACGGGATTGGATAAATATTCGGTTGGCGATAGGTTTACCACCTATAACATTGTGTATATTTGGATAAACATGAGTGTCGTATTTGTACGCCTGCTTCGAATATATAGCTGTAAAGAAATTTTACCCATGTTTTGTTTGGTTTGATTCCAGCCGCTAGTTTCCACCTTCGAACATTGCGTCAGAGTTTCAAGTATCATGCCCATCATCTTAATGCGTGGCGATCTATAACTGTGCAATTTCGAAGGCATTTCTTACCTCGCACAACACCTTTGTGGAATCAGTTATCGAGGCGGTGTTCCCAAACGAACATGACTTAGGAACCTTCAAGAGAGGAGCGCATTCATTCCGAAAAGATCGGCAACGCATCTGTAACAGTCCTGGTGTAGCACATGTCCATAGGCGACGGTGATCACTTTCGTTTGCCTCTTCATATATATTTTTTTTATAACAGTTAGACACGTTTTTCATTCTGAGAGAATCTTACAAAATTTATATCATTGATCGGTTTGCTAACTCGATTTATTACATAATTCCAAATAGTTGTTACTATTATACCATGTTATATGAGTTATGACAGCGAATAAGTACACGGCTCTCTTAATGGGAAGAGATAACAGACTTATAGAAACCATAGATGTTACAGTTGGTATCTTATCTAATATTTAAAATAACCCCCTTAGTTATAAAACTTACGCGCTCGTTGATCTGGTGCCTCTTTGGTCTAGCGGTTCAGTTGTTGGACTTGACTGCATGAGGTCCCAGATTTGAATCCCGGGTCGGGCAACAAAAAGAAAATTGGGTTTTTCCAATTTTCTAATAAAAAAAACGTTGCTCGG
>NJDC01003266.1:47261-73879 GCA_002245475.1 Calephelis virginiensis
AGAGACAACCGCAGGGTGGCCTAAAGACACTACAGTTATGTCATGCCATACGAAACTGCGTTACAACCCGGTCTACTTTTTAAGTCAACTGACATTCTTATCAGTTCACTCAAAGGGCTAACCCTCCTCTTAGTCGCCTAAACGATAGGCAGAGGATAACGTAGTCTATCTGTCGTCTGACACTACCGGGCCCCGGAGCCGTTGGTAGTTGTATTAGTATTGTGCAAGTCTATTTGCTACTCCACAATCCGAACCTGAGACTGTAAGAAGTTAAAAAGTAAGTAAGTATCTTCACGCCCATATCCCCGAAGAGGTAGGCAGAAACACAACCAGGGCACCCACGTTTAGTCAAAGACACTAAGTCCCACAATGTGATAGGTGGCAAGCCTGTCGCTAACCGGACACATATCCAATCCCGAGCAACGTTTTTTAATAGAAAATTGGAAAAACCAAATTCTCTTTTTGGTGACCGACCCACGAATCGAACCCGGGACCTGATGTAGTCAAACCCAACAACAGAACCGCTAGACCACAGAGACGAGGCGACTGTTAAGAAGGCATCAGGAATAGGCATGACGGTGGATTCCTATTCCCTATTCCTAAGTTGCTGCATAGCACTCTAGCAGTAGCAACTATTATGTAGTTCTAGGTTTTTTCATTCACAGGTATCTGTAATGTGAAAGTAATTCTGATTGAGTAACAATAGGTATATCGTATTCTAGATAATGTGATGATATCTATATGTTGCATTGTGAGGTAATATGAACATAGATCGATAGGAAATATAAGAGAGTATTTGTTCATACTTGGTTACATTTAAGCAGTGGACGTGTTGTTAGACAGAATCTGGAAACCTACCGACTACCCTATCTTTTGAACCGAAAATGTCATTTTTATTATGGCAGTATAATACCTTCCTGGGCAAGTGGAAAACTCTAGTCTCTACTCTCTGCCATAGTTTAGACCGTGGTTTTGATGGCAATGATATTTAGTTTTTATGAGTAACCCCCCTTGTTGGTCCGGGCTCCTTTGCAAAATAGACCATCTGCCTTCTAGGCAGCATGTCAAAAGCGAGCATGCTTACCGTCACTAACACCGCGACATCCTACTAAGTGGTAGAGTTCACAGCGATTCACTGAATTGGTAACACGGCCTTACCTATTCCTACTGCTACAACGTCAGTGCTTGCTGTTGACGTTTTCCAGTATGAAGGGTAAGGTAGCCGGTAAATTTACTTTTGCTCGAGGCCTAACAGCCCAGTCTCAGGTTGGCAACGCACCATTACCACCTTTCGTGTTTCTAGGCATCGTGATTTTCTTACCATCAGGAAATTCGTCTGCTTGTTTGCCTTCAAATACCATAAAAAGCAAGGTAGAAAGACAGTAATTTAAAAAAAAATATTCATTCTAAAATTATCCTCATGTTTCATCCTAGAATCTTTTATGTTTTAACCATAATTTTTGGTAAATAAACTCTTCAATTATTGATACATACAGAAACGTAATAAGAATAAAAAGGTATATTTACGCATGTATCTTTAAAGGGGTTGGCAGAGGCACAACCAGATTATTTTTCACGAATAGCCAAGGGTACTTATAGTCCAACGAGTATAATATAATAGCAAACCCATTGCCAACCGCGCACTTATCCAATCCCGCTTAAAGTTGTTTTACTAAACTGAAAACACACATTCTTAGTTGATCATAGAGATCTCAGAAGTGATTAAGTAATAATAAACGTCAATTTATGTACACCATTGTATCTAATAAACTAGAGTGTGTTTAATCATAAAATTACCAGGTGCTGTGGCCTTGCTCAATACATTTCCTAAGCAGTTTAAGCTTAAATGTAGTTGAGTCATTATATCAAGATTAATACAATTATTTGTTTTGTGATACGTCCTAATAGGCTTATCTATTCCTACCGTAACGTGCCATTGTCGTGGTCCATTTTGGATTAAGAGTGGCTACTCTTAGGTACATACCATAACACGATAGATGCAAGCACTGACGTTATGACAGTAAGAATATGTAGGTGTCAGCATTCCGGGCAAATCGTCGTAAACCTCTACAACCTTGTGTGGTCACGGTGTTGTTAATAAACAAACAAACGCTCACCTCTTACGAACTGTTTGGTAGAAAAACAATGTATTATTTTAAAAGTTAATAGTTCTTCTTTTAAAAGAAGAATAATCTATCTTCAACTCGGACTATTTTTAACCATCTCCAAAAAAGTTTCTCAATTCGTCTGTATGTTTTTTTCATGTTTCCAACAGGTCAATTCATATCACAGTTCAAAAATTTTCGACAGTTGTAAAATTTTCGCAACGTAGATTATAAACTTCCGGTGTTTATAACCTTACGGTGACATAAACTTATCTACTCTTATTTCCAACTTTGCAAATTTATATGAAACTTCGATTTTTAACGCACAAATGTTTTCTTTTTATGATATTGGAAGGCAAACAAGCAGACGGATTTCCTGATGTTAAGAAATTCACGCCGACTAGAGACACCAAAGGTGGTAAATGTGCCCAACCTGAGGCCGGGATGTTAGGCCTCGAGCAAAAGCAAGTTTACCGGCTACCTTACCCTCCGAACCAGAACACGTCATGACGTTATGGCGGCAGGAATAGGTAAGGCGGTTGTACCAATCCGGGCGAGTCGCTGCTAAACTCTACCACCTAGTCAGATGTCACGGTGTTAGTGACGGTGAGTTTATGCTCGCCTTTTACGAGCTGCCTGGCAAGAAAGGCAGATGGTCTATTCTACAAAGAAGCCCGGACTAACACGGGGAAATTAAATTTCTATTATTATTTAAAATCGAAATTGCTGGTGATGGAGTGCCGCACTCCAACTCGTCCGGGTAGGGGTTCCTTACCCATTCTAGCTGCAGTAATAACAGTATCATATTCTGGTCCAGAGGTTATAGTAGTCAGTAAGTTTGCACAATAATTGCCCCAATACCAAAAGACAGCAACGTACCTATAACATATGTGGTGGTCGCGGTTATCTCTTATCTCGATCCGTGAGCATAGTCGCAAAAAAGAACAAGTAAACTCAAAACAGATGTTTTTCGATTTCCTGCTAATATTATAAAGGCAAAAGTTTGTATGTTTGTTTGTTACTCCTTCAAGCAAAAACTGCTGAACCGATGTTCATGAAATTTGGCACACAAATAGAGAGTAACTTGGATTAACACATAGGATAGTTTTAATCCCAATAAATGTTCTTGTGGGACTATTAACCACGTGGACAACGCCGCGGGCAACAGCTAGTTTCATAATAAAATAAAGAGAATCGGAATCAGAAAAACTTTGTTCACGTGGACCATACAAGTGGTACTTGTGCGCATCGCCATTTTTATATATTGAAATATCAAAAAACCTCTGTTTTGAGTTAATTCGTTTGTTGAATGAACGTGCGATAAGGAAATCCGTTTGTTAGCCTTCCTTTTATGTACAAAAAAGACACAATATTTTCAACCTTTTTGTATATTATCATATAACATTCAACCTTTCAATTTGATAATTTAACTATAAATATCTACTTCATAATCTACGACTAGACTTCATTGGGTCTAGTCATGATAAATCAACAACTTTACCTTAAAGATATCTAATTTTCAATTGCCAATTACTAAATACTAAACTACACCCAAAGTTGTAATTTAGTAACCCTGTTTAATCTGTTTGTTAATAATACTTAGTATTATTTATGTTCTAGAGGTTTGGTGTTGGACTTGACGCCATGAGCATTCGATCCGAAGGCTGGGCCACAAAAATTAATTGTGTTTATCAAATTTTATAATAAAAACAAAATTGCGTGGGATTGGACGTATGCCTGGTTGGAAATAGGCAACTTATCAGATTGTGGGACTTTGTATTTTCAACTAGTCTTGGGTCCCGGGATAGGTACCAAATTCCCTTTGTTATTTTACATAAGTATTACTAGTTGTCAATGCTCGACATTTCGTACGGTCATAAACATGTATTAGACACTGTGTTTCGCTCTCAGTTTTGTTAATCTTCAACTTAACCTATCATGTAAGGAGTTGACAACGTGTAGTTCTCTTCTTTCTTCTTTTATAAATATCGCTTTCAATCGTTTTTCACGACTTATTTAGCCAATGTCAGGTACGCGACCACCACACAGTAAGTATTTTACTTTATCTGAAGATATTGAGCTATATAAAAGGAAACACACACAGTAATATATTATAGCCAGCATCAAACGTGTAGTTCTCTTACTAGTCTGTGGAATTGACTGAAGTTTTATGGACAGTTACTTTACTCTTTGACTGATGTTTTCATGAAATCCATTGACCTATATAATAATTCCTATTTCTATAATGAAATCGAATAAAAAAATATTTATTTTTGACGTAATGATTCCATCAGTTATGACTTTTAAATGTATATGGTCAATGGGCTACACGTCCTGTATAGGTATATTATTATACTCTTTGGGCTGCACCCATGAAAGGTAAAAATTGACGTTAAATCACCACCAATCATAAATGGCTACTGACCGAAATTAAATATTTACCCAGATCTATAATTACAGGTATGATTTTCAGTACATAAAGCCATGTGCATGGATGCACATATGGTAGAAATTCAACTCAAACAACGAATCAGTAAAATATTACTGTTTTTTTTTCATCCAGGAAATAATAAAGAAATCAAACAAGATGTCCATGTGGTAAGAGACAGCCATTGCCTACATACACCATAGAATATGTTGGCGCGGGAGTTATCTTCTTGCCGGGTCCTAGGCTACATGTGTAAGTCTATAAGTTACCCTACCCTCCGTCATGGAACACGACAATGTTCTATTCATTCCCACATGTACAAATTGCAGCGCCGTACCACCTAGTCTGCCTATTGCCTATAAACGCATTAATATTAATTATTAGGTAGATTAATCGACTATAGGACAGTGATTAGTATATATATATCTTATATATAAAATTCTCGTGTCACAATGTTCGTTCCCATACTCCTCCGAAACGGCTTTACCGATTCTCATGAAATTTTGTGAGCATATTGAGTAGGTCTGAGAATCGGCCAACATCTATTTTTCATACCCCTAAATGATAAGGGTGACTCACCACATTTTTTTATTAAAATCACATTAAAAATACAGCAGAACAACGTCTGCCGGGTCAGCTAGTATAGTATATATAGTTTTTTTTTGGCATAAGTGTGAGCTTCTGCCTTTTGTGAAGTTTAGTAAACTTATATCTAGTTATTATCCGATATCTTATGATCGTGATGGAATCATTCAAAACTAGTCATTAATCCTCATAATCAGTCATGTCAGGGTTAAGCTGAAGCATCATTAGCTAAGCTCATCAAGAAATATTTGGCGGTTACGAGAAACACAATCCATTAATTTGAAAAATCATACAAAATGTTACTAAATTTACTAAATTTACTCAGCGTGTACACGAAATTCAATAAAGAAAAAAAGAAACGGGTAAGAAAGGAATTAACTATTTCGCCACGGGACTTGAATCCTCAGTAGCTGAAATGGTTAGAGCATGCGTCGCGTCAGCTTGAGACGAAAGGTTACAGGTTCAAATACTTTTTTTCTTCTTCTTTTCAAAATTTAGGGCAAGTTCTAAAATAGAACCACCTTAAGAAAAAAAACTTCCATATTTTCTTTTGATCTCACGAAAATACTTAAGAGATTGTTTATAAGATTAAGTGAAATCAAAAAGTGTTATTCACTTTGTAGAGATAAAAAAAATAATACGCAGTTCTTAAATGGTCTCGGAATAACTTTGGGCGGCAGAGCGTGGCGATTCCAATTGGTCTGGATCCAGTTCCATTCGACCAAGCGATCTGTTGAGTCATTTGAGGTCCAAAACAAGGAAACAGAGACACGTTTCGTTTTATAATTACACTTTTTATGATTTAATCTGACGCTATTTAACAACAGTATAATATTTTTTTATCTATTTTTTTAAAGACCTTGACACACTAATAGCAATATCCTAACAGTACAATATATTTTTGTAGCGCACCAAGTACATCGCAATGACAAAAACTAATATACTAAAGGAGATTACAACAAAATCACAAGTTTAGCCAACATATTTTTAAGCACCAATATAAAACAAGGATTTTATAACATGTTTCTGTGGCATATCGTAGCTCTTCAGCGGATGGACGGATTTTTGTGAGGTTTTTTTTTATTTGAAAGCTAACGTAATCGATGTGGTTCTTAGCTATAGTTTAAATATACAGAATTAGAAAATTAATAGAATTTACAATTTTAGACTGTCGTTCGATATATCTAACTCAGAAAATGCAGGGAAAATGGGAAAAACAATATTTCAAAATGTTTTCAAATTCTTAGTAGCTTTTATGTTAAAAAGTATCTTCACGCCCATATCCCCGAACAGGTAGGCAGAGGCATAGCCAGGCACCCACGACTAGCCGAAGACACTAAGTCCCACAGTGTGATAAATGGCAAGCCTATAGCCTACCGGGAACATATCCAATCCCTAGCAACGTTTTTTTATTAGAACATTTGAAAAAGAAGAAAGTAGAAGAGTGAATTTAATAATGTTACAAACTTGCTGTCTCGGCAAACTTCGTAACACCTATTCTCTTTGTTTAGTAAAACTTAAAATGTTGTGATTCCTAGTTTCCTTACAGCTTTAACCTTCTCCTAATGTTTTGAACCTACCCTGGACTTGAAAAAATAATTCAAAATCCAAATTAGTCAAATCGTTTAAGCCGTTCTTAAGGTTTTAGTGATACTAACGAACAGCAATTGAGTTTTACATATAGATTGCTTGGACTAAACCTCAAGTTCAGTAAGTAAATACCTTCACGCCCATATCCACAACCAGAATAAACTAAGTCCCACAATGTGATAGGTGGCAAGCCTATATATACTGGGCACTTACCCAATCCTGGCCAACGTTTTTTTTAATTAAAAAATTAGAAAAATCAAATTTTCGTTTTGTTGTCTGATACGGGAGTCGAACCCGGGACCTCATACAGTAAAGTCGAACACCTGGCCTGCTAGACCACAGAGGCGATCGGCCTGTATATTCTTAATATATACAAATTACGAGTCACGTTGTTTGTCCGCGATGGACTCCTAAACTACTTAACCGATTTGAATCAAATTTACACACCGTGTGCAGTTTGATCCAACTTGAAAGATAGGTTAGCTTACATCTCAATTTATAATAAAAAAAAAACATCCTAGCGAAGCCGGAACAGGCAGCTAGTGAGATATAAGCCTTTAGATTTTAGAAGGTGTAGTGTGATCACTGAATTTACATAATCATGATATTTCAAAAGTATTAGGTCAACTTTCGAGCCGCTCTGTGTCTAATGACCGTCATGATGCGATAAACCGCGTCATCCTCAAGTTGCTTTTAGAAGATGCTTATTATTTTAGATATTACCTTACCACAAAATATCTTACGAAATGTAAAGCAACTTTCATTTGGAGTTTTTATGTTTGTATTACTTTGTGTATATCTAATGTAATCGAGTTATATCAATGCGAAAGTCTGTTTGGTACGCTATCAAGATTAAGCCATTGAATCGATTTTGACGTAATTTAATGTAAATTTAAATTCAGATAATTTGAATATGCAATTACGAAAATGTTATTTTGAAAATTATAAGTATAACGGTGAACTAAAGTGATTATAAAATTCATGTTGAAGTTTACCATAGCTCCTGTCAAAGGTAACTTTTTATTTTATTATAACATAGTCGCGGAAAACAGATATAATTAGGACGAAAGAGATCTGTCCGGCCATATTATCTCAGTCATTAAACGATTGGCCCACGACATATTATATAAAATTCTCGTATCAAAATATAAACTCCAAAACTGTTAATATTGGTCAAGTTTCGTAACTGCCTGTATTTTTTTCAAATGAGATTTAATTTAGTTATCACTCATACAACTGAAACAATTCCCGTAACAGAACTAAATTAGTTACTTGGTGTTGGTCCGGGATTCTCTGCCTTGCTGCCAGGCAGCTCGTAAAAGACGAGCGTAGGCTTACCGTCATTAACACCGTGATATCTGACTACGTGGTAGAGTTTCGCAACGACTCACCCAGATTGATACCACCGCCTTGCTTATTCCTGCCGCCACAACGTCATGACGTGTTCCGGTTCGGAGGGTAAGCAACCGGTAAACTTACTTTTGCTCGAGGCGTAACAACCCGGCCTCCGGTTGCCAACGCACGGCGACGTGAATTTGTTACCATCAGGAAATCCGTCTGCTTGTTTGCCTTCCCAATTTGTAAAAAAACTTTGATTCGCGGGTGTAATTGAACGTGATTGTGTCTGTGTGTGTAGGCGGATTTAGATGCGGAGTTTTCGCATTCTAGCCTTGATATAACATATTTTTAACCCCCGAAGGAAAGAGAGGGGTGTTATAAGTATGACGTGCAAGCATCATAACTCCTGAACCAATAGACCGATTTCGTTGAGGTAATTGAGATGAGTCTTGGTTACATCAAATTGGTTTTATCGGGGGTTTATTAAACATTTGTAATTCGAAGATTACTAGTGGTCGCCCATTGGTCGAAATTCGACCATATTAAATTTTATTATCTTGTTGATAAGAACGCCATCTTCATTTCTCAAGACCACTTTGTTTCCTGAATAGTAAGTGCGCCATCTGTGACCTTTTATCGTCAACATTAATATATTTGTTTGTGTGTGTCAAATGCATGGTAGTACGTCTAATGTTTTATTTTTTTAATTAATGCACTTTATAAACATTATCATTAAAAAAATTGGCGTTCTGCATTTCTCCTAAACATAAACTATAAGTGTGCCAAATTTCATACTCCTCCGTCAGCGCAATTTTCGTAAAAAGGGGTCTAAAGTTTTTCCTTCAATGCCTTTTGCGTCAAAAGATAGTATTTATTCTTTCCATTGTAAAATCCATCTGTTCGTTTTCATCTTATAAACATCAGGGTTTTAGTATATCTAGCATATTTTTGTTATATTACATAATACCCGAACCGGAGAACTTAAGCTTCAGTGACAGCTAATAACAGTTTGTAGGTATATGAAAAATTAAAGGTTTAATTTCTATTTTCTTCGTAATTTTGCCAGTTCAGTTTTTTATACTAACTTTCCTTGTGATATAACAAAATACGTATAACAAAATTAGACGAATTGGTCGAGTCGCTTTCGAGTGATCCCCTTAGCAAGACGTGCAGTGGAAAATTTAAAGTAGATTTATTTGTTATGGTATCTAAAGAACAAAATAACACAAATAGTACAGTGCAAAAGGTGAGTTCATGACTGATAAGAGATATCTTAGAGCTTACTTAGGACTGTGAAAAGTACATACAAAAAGAAATAAAACATAGAATGTGTACAAACATTGCTCTAGGAGATAACAAATTTTTTTTCCCCGTGTTTGTCCGGGCTCCTTTGCAGAATAGACCATCTGCCTTCTTGCCAGACAACTCGTAGGCAAGCATAGGTTTACCGTCACTAACACCGTGACATCCTACTAGGTGGTAGAGTTAAAGTAAGTACAGGGTTATTGCAAACCTAAGGCTGAGGTGTTAAGTCTCTGACGTGAATAAATTAACTGGCTGTTTTACCTTTAAAACTGGAACGCAACAAAAGGAGGGCAGGGCTCTTTAATTCATTAATTTCTAATGGAAATAAAACACACATTCACAATTTCACATCCAAATAAAATTCTTCATGGTTTTTGGTTGTGGATACAAATGTGTGTAATATTTATTTTCTAAAATGTCAATAAATATGTTCCTCATGTTGGTCCGGGCTTTCTTTGCAGAATAGAACATCTGCCTTTCTGCCTTGCAGCCCGTAAAAGGCGAGCTGGGCTTACCGTCACAAACACCGTGATATCTGGTTAGGTGGTGGAGCTTTGCAGCAACTCGCCTGGATTGGCACCACCGCCCTATCCCTGCCACCATAACGTCAGTGCTTGCAGTTGACGTGTTCCAGTTCAGATTACATGGTAGCCGGTAAACTTACTTGTGCTCGAGGTCTAACATCCTGCTATCAGGTTGTCAGCGCAGCATTACCACCCTTTGGTGTCTTTAGGTGGCGTGAACTTCTAACCATCAGGAAATCCGTCGGCTTGTTTGCCTTCCAATAACGTGAAAATAAAAAAAAACAAAAAATAAAAAGTAGCCTCAAAAGTCTACATAAATACATATCTCCCTACTTATCCAAGTCTCTATCTGGGTAAGCACATTGAAACTTAAACTTACAAACCACTACCACTTGAAAAATATTTCAACATCAAACATTCACGATATCCACGCTAGGCTATTTCAACTAAATAACTTCCTACTTCCTCCATTAAAATCATTAAGCTACATAAATGAAGTAATAAAGCCAGAGGTGTGAAATGCATACAGAGGCAGTTGCGAAATGTTTTTATTAATAACATAAGTACTTACCCACTAGACTACTTTGTTTCAGTTTTATTATTATACTAGCTTTTAACTCACAACTTCGTCAGCGTAAAACAAACTTGTTTTGCTAGAGTTTTTTTTTTCAAATTAACCATTTTTGAACTCAGTTCTTTATATGGATATCAAATTCAATCCAAATCGGTCTATAGGTTTATCCGTGAATGCGTAACAGAAACTCTTTCGCATTTATAATATAAGGTATATATTACCCGCGGCTTTGCTCGAGTGGCCGTTAATATATTTACTGAACTGGAGTTGATTAAAAACTGTATGAATAATTTATTCGTTTTTTAAATGTACTTGTTTATTTTTAATCAATTATACAAATGTCCAAACCCTATTTCACCCTCTTAGGGGTCGAATTTCCAGAAACAAGACATAAGTATCTAATCTTTTTGAATAAGTAGCCCAAAAATACAGTTTCATGTTTCTTACTTAAAAAATTACGGTCTTACATACAAAACTTTCAACCCCTGTTTTACCCATTTAGGGGTAGAATTTCCAGAAACGCTTAAATACGTATCTATTCGTTTTCAATAAGTAGCCCAAAAATAAAATTTCGTGTTTTAAACTTAAAAAATGAGTGCTTTCGATACAAACTTTTAACCCCTATTTCTTCCCCTTAGGGGTAAAATTTCCAAAATTTTGTCCTTAGTGGGTGTCTACGCAATAAAGCGACCCTACTCACTAAATTTCATGGCTGTAACTCTTAACAGTTTTTACTCAGCCATGATGAATTAGTCGGTCAGGACATGTTATTTTATAAGTATAAATACAGTATAGTTAGTATGGATGTACTAGAATAACCAAATAAATATAACCAACGTTTTTCAGTCGGGTAAAAGTCTAGGTAACGCGTTTCCTTACATTCTCTGCATACGCCTGAAAGGATTTGGCGTGAAAGTAGATTACAAGTTGTTTCCTTACAAGCTTCAGACTAGTTTGCCTGGAACTTCCTTGTTCAGAACATCAGCTTCAGTGAGAGTGGAAACCGTTACGTCATCTCGCACACACTCACACTTTCACTATTAGATAATGGAACTTACGCTACTGCCTTACTTACACATTTATACACAATAGGAAGTAGTTTAATGATCCATTTTTTGTTTTTGGCTTTATCTGTGGCGCACTATGCTTGGCTTACTTACCTGTTTTAATTGTAGGAATAACTTCACTTATCTTTTAGGGTTCCGTGAATTCAGTAATATAAAAACCGCATTTTTGAACAAAAACGCACATTTTTTTGATTTAATAAAAAAATTGGTTATCTTTTTCGAGTTTTGCATAAGTTAAATCTAGAGAACCTTTACTTATCAGGCCATCTAGTGGAGTGTTTGTTCTTGCACCGTAAGTACTACTTCAAGATAAATCAAACTACAAAAATGTACTTGCAGAAGGTCCAACATCAAGCTTTCCATTTGTTGCCTTTTTATCTAACTATAGGGTCTAATTTTCTTTAAAAGTGGTTATGGTCCTTCTTCATGTGTGGCCGTATGTACCATATCACAGAAATTCAGATTTACTTAATACTGCATAAACTTGTTTTTTTTTGTACATTTTGCCTTTGCATTGCTTGTCAAATTAAAGCGTTATATAGCTGTCAAGGTGAATGGGTAAGTGTTCAATGAATTTAAAGTTGATTAACTTTGCTTTTTGATTAAGAATCTTTGATCAATCCTTTACCTTTGCAGGTGCAACTTGTTTCTAACTAAAAAAAGCCAGCTGCTTCTTATCTGTTTGTAAAAATGCTGATTTGGTACCTAATCACAGTACAATTATCTATTTGTGACGTAGGTATAGTCTATATATTAATATAGAAGTGAAAACTAGACCTCAGACTAAGTGTTTAAGTCCTGCCTCAGTGCTTGCCTATGTTATGTTCTATTTAAAGAGTACGACCGATGAGGTCACTCACGTCTGACGCTTGAGATTTTAGCCATAGGTAGTGCACAATTAACATCTTAAGTAAGTGTAGGCAATGAATACATCTAACTTTAAGGATAAATTTGTCAAATATTATCCTTCCTATTTTTACATTCATATGCAACCATTTATCACAGTACCGGTTGTTACCATACTCCTCCGAAACTGCTGAACCTATTTTAATGAAATTGTATATGCACACTCATTATATCTGAGTCACACGAAGGAGGATTACATTTACATCTTTGTACTAAAATAATACGTCCTCTTAAATAATTCTATCTGTTAAAAAAACTGCATCATCATAAATCATACATCTGTTGCGTAGTTTGAAAGATCTAAGCATACATTGGAACAGACAGCATAAAATGACTTTGTTTTATACTATGTAGTGATTAGCATATACGGAATCATTTAGCACATTCTTGCACTCGCACTTGGCTGTTATTTTGTTGAACGAAGTTAGCAATATAACAACCTTATCAAGTCACGCTCTGTAACCACGCAGCTATTGGGAAGACCTGCTACATTAAAATTTATAGAGTAATGTACATTGTACATGCATTTAAAATAAACTAGGTTTAAAAATCCTGTTTTACCTTCATGTATTTCGTAACAAATATATTTAGTGGATTTCTTGTCGGCGTATACTGTGACCTCGAATCGAGGAGTTACGCGACTAACCACGTTGATAAAATAAAGAAGTTCGATTTCCGAGAGGGACAGACTTTTGTGTAATGAAAAGTATGCAGGAATGTATGCGTGTATGATTGACGAGGTGCAATTTGAATTTCTGAGAGAGGGACATGTTGGTGATGAATAGTCCATCCATAAGGGTCACCGGCAACAAAGATATCTGATTTCCTGGTCTGTGTATATTAGATATCGCCTATGTGGTCTGGTGGCAGTCTGGTGTTGGGCTTGAATTAATAATGTACCGGGTTCAATCTCGGGTGCCAGGTTTAACGGCAACAAAAAAAATGAACACAGAAACATAGTTGCAGTCGACGGTGCGGAACCCGACGTTGAGGAATGGGTACCTATGGCACGTTAAAAAACTAATAAAACGAAACGTCATCACTTTAAAATTGTTTATTTTGTAATTTTGAATTAAGTGTTGATTAAAAAGTGAATTATTTTATTTGAAACTGAGCAAAAATCAATGATTTGTTTAGACAATTGTTAACATGTATTAAATGGTAGAATATACCATTTGCCATCAGAAGCTCCGTTTAATTTTAAACCATTAATCTTTATGTATAGAATATTTTATAACTCAAGAACGGGCTCACCTATCCAAACGAAATGTTTAGGCTTTGTTTGGACTATTTAGTAGATGGTTTATGTGAAGTTTGCATAAAATCGGTAGAGCGGTTCTTCATTTATCACATTTTTGTAACAAATGAATTTAATAAATGGCGGATCATTTTGGTAATGGATATTTTTCAGTCATATTGAAATTTTTTTTCAGTTGATTTTTTCTTTAGTTGTTTTATGTCATTCATGCGGTCATATACGTAGCGAAGCACGTATCGTGCCGCTAGTGTTTAAATAAAAAAATATTCCATCTCACTCTACTTACCTATATAGCTTTAAAACACATTGAAAATCGGCAGTGTTGTTTAAGTACAAAAACTATCGATAAATAATTATTATTCTGTATTTCAATACCTGTTTAATAATCTAACAAATTAATAAACTGTCAGTTTTTTGCAAGTGAGGCGTATCGATATTTCATAAACTCGTTGCGAGATCCACTCGTGGGTTGGTAACAAAGCAAATGAATATTAAATGGATAGTCTAGTGACCAGGTTTTAGTGAAATAAGTATTATTTTTCTCTATTAACTTCATATACTAGTTATGACAAGTAAATGACAGTTTTCTCAGTAGCATTACGAGACTTTCCAGTCATTTATAACTTTTACGAAAAAAAAGGAATTAATATATAATAATTTTAATTATCAATTATCATATCAAATACCTATGAATGATTTGGATTTTTGTGGCATACTTGCATATAAACTTGTTTATATTATGTATACTTGACTGCAGGTATTTACTTGACAGAATTTTATTAAGTATACCGTAAAAAGAGCATTGTTGCATTTTGTATTTACAAAAACAATTACCTCTACATAATACATAACTTATAAATAAATAATAATCAACGTTATTGGGTCAAGTCTGTGCAGGATAGATCATTTACCATTCTATCTGGCAGCTTGTAAGAGACGAGCATAAATCCGGGACGGATTTAGGTTAGACGGCTACAGTATAGCAACGGACTTCTACACATCTTTTTTTGTTTAAAAGTCAAGGTTATCTCTTACAATCTGGGGAACTGATTGCTATAAAAAATAAGTTAAATTTAATAAAAAAACACACCTCCTTTAATTATTATTTTTGAGTTTTGATACTTGTTATATAAAGTTTGGATGTACCTACTATACTATACGTGCTGTACTATGTTCTTAAGTTCGGCATATCCGCATGTAGCTAGTGGCCTTGGCTTGATGCTCGTTCAAAGTTAATTCTTTCCGTATCATGAGCATGGAAATGGAATATGTATGTTCGTAACAATGGAGGCCTAACACGTGTGCCCCATACATTATATTTTAGTTTAGGGTGACATTTTGCATTATAACTATATGGAAAAACACTTAAATTTTATCAGTGTACCTTTTATTGCACATAGTCTAAAAATAATAACTAATCGATTAACTGGCATAATATTTTATCGATATGAATTAACAGGAACTGCACTAGTACCACCATATTTGCTTAAAATACTAGCCGACCTGACAGACTTTGTTCCGCTTGACAGCTTATAACAGAGCCTTCACCATGAGTTGGTACAGATTGCGTTCGGTAAGTTACGTGTCGAAATCTATGACACTTTTGGTCTAAAAATGTGTTTATCTTAGTTACTATCAGAGGCGCTTGTCATAATTTTCATATAAATAATTGTTAAAGACGGTAACGAGTATAGTAAAATTGATAAGTCGTAAACTCATGGTAAGGGCTCAGTCTTTGCAGCAAAATTGAAAGTTTGAAAGTGTTGGTTTTTCCTATTTTTCTTAACCTTATTTTCATTAAAAAATGGATGAGGACAATCACACTTAGTTTTCACGCCGCATAAGTAAGGGTAGCTGTTATTTTTATGCATTTATATTGCGGGGAATTGTAATAAAATTTAAAAGTCAGCTTAAGATGACCTAGACAGATCTGTAAGAACTCTTGGGACTAGATACTCCCTGCCTACCTTGCAGAGGACTTGGCGTAAAAATATGTATGATAGGTAAAGTAAATAATAAAGAAATAATCCATGGACAGATTACACAAATTAATCTACCTCCAGAGCAAATTACATGCTTGTGTTATGGGCGTTAGTCTTCGATAATAATACGTAATGACCCAGACCCAAAAATACTGACATATGAATGTAAACCACACAAATGTGTGCCTTCGTAAGGAATCGATCCCGAGCCTTGGTTGGTCGGTGGCGATAGGCGTGTACGCTAACCCCTCGACCAAGGAGGCGGTCAAAGGTGACCGGTCAAAGATGACCGGCCGAAGATAAAGATGATTAAGTTTAAATGTTTCTATCCCTCCATATTTGCAAGTTATTTGGTGACTTTATACTTACTGAGTGTTATTATGTTTTCAAAGTAGGTACAACCGTACAAACCTTGTCACTAAAAGGTAACAAAAATTGAAACAATAAAAACTTATGATCGCAATATACATTTATAGCTTTTCACACTCGCCATACAAATTTCAGGACTAGTTATTACATAAATTATTGATCTAAGTAAGCATAGTAAGCATATTACCTATGCACCGTATTTTTATTTTAGCACTTGCCCTGTGCTTGGGATAGATTTCTATAAATGTTAAAGAAAGAACATTTTTTCTTTAACATTTATAGATATTACCTATGCTTGTGTGATTTGTTACCTTACCTTATGAACATATATAACTTTTTTAACCCATTAAAAATTTAAGTGCATTTAAATTTTATGTATAAAGGACTACCTGCCTCCGAAATACATGGAGCACACTAAAAGTTTTGCACTTCTATCTAATCGAAACTATTTGAATTTCAAATGTTATATTTTAAGGGCGGCCTTCGACTGCCGTCAACAAAAATAATGTGGCTACTGTTAAGCGGTTAATTAAAGAAAACCCTCGGATTACCTATGAGAAAATTCTAGGACTATTGGGGATTATGAGTCAAAATTCAGAAAATTTCACACGAAGAATTGAAAGTTCGGAAACTTTATTGTCGTTGGATTCCTTATGAACTGACATCGGAGAAGAAGCAGGCTCGCATGGAATGGTGTTCACAGATGCTACTAAAGTACGACCACGGACATTCTAATGATGTTTATGACATTATCACAGGAGACGAAACAGGTATTTATTGTCATTTTTAGCTTCCGAAAAAGTACATCTCGTCACTCATTCTGCGCATAGCCCCGACCTAGCACCCTGTGATTTCTGTATTTTCCCCAAAATCAAAGATTTGATGAGAAATTTCACTTTTACAAACTCCGAAGAGGCAGTGATAGTGTTCATTCAGCACGTAGAATACATGCCTTCAGATCTGTGGTCCTCCTGTTTTAAAGAATGGTTCGATCGCATGAAAAAATGTTGAAAAGGTAAAGGAGATTATTTAGAAAAGCAATAAACATTATATTTTGGTCATAACATGTTGTTTTTTTTAAGTTACGCTAAACTTATAGTGTGACCTACGTATGACCTACCTTGCAAACAAAGAATAATCAATGTTGGAATAATTGTGTAACATACAAAACAAACATATACAGTGCAAATGTTTATGTTTTCTGTTTTTGGACTTGGGTAAATCAATAAAAATAAATAAAATTAGGATGCCTGTTTATAAAAAAAACCGTTTTTACTACATGCATATGAATGTATATACGGATAACGGTTCATATACCATAATAACATTTTTTGAAATTTTTGTCTGTCTAAAACGTCTATATCGATGTTGATTTGACTTCCTCTGGCAGGTAACTGATGTTATGAGGTGTATTTTAGATATTTTAGAAAAATTCTAAACTTACTGAACAAACTAAGTAACATTTTTGTTATTGGGTCGCGGACACAGCTAGTGTTAATTTAAAAAAAAGGTAGTAAGAACCAGGGCATCTACGACTATCCGAAGATATTTTATCTCACAATATGATAGGTTGCAAACCTATCTCTAACCAGGCACATGTTCTATTCCTTGAAATGCTGTTTTTATTAGATTATTATTAAATTGAGAAAACACATTTTTAGTTGCTGATTCAGATATCAAACCTCGGATCTCATGTAGTCAACGCCAATACCGTATGGATAAACCACACAGGCAAGGCCCATATTTTTGATTGAAAGTAGAAAATTTTCAATTTTTATTACCCGACCTAGGGATCGAACCCGGGACGTCAAGAAGTCAAGTCCGACGCCGGAGCACTAGACCACAGAGGTGATAAATAAGAAGTTTTTTAAATAAGCAGTAAAAATAATTGTTGGTAAGGAGCTCACACGCAAAGTGCATTTAAACATGTTGTTAATCGCTGTGTTTATCGTAGTTTACCGAGAAACGCTTAAAAGATCAGATCCCTCATCCAATTAATTCTAAAGCGCAGAAACAAGCGCCAACTTTGCTTAATTAGTTACGTTTCTTCTTAATTGCAATTAAGTGTAACATGTTATTTATGAATTAATACTGTTTAAAGGTGTGGATTCTAGTGAAAAAAAAACTAGAAAAATCAATTCCCAAAACGTAGATTCCTTTAAAAAAATCTTTAAAGGTCAATTCGCAAAAAATGGATTCCATTAAAAAATCTTGAAATATCAATTCCCAAAAAAACTTCTAGTTTTTGCTTTGCCTTAAGGTTTTAATGTTTCGTCTAAAGATTATGTTTATATGTTTTAAAGAATATTTTGTAAACAATGAAATAAACCGCTTTAAATTTTTTTTGGAAATTAGAAGAATTGAACTAGTCGCCTCTGTGGTCTAGCGGTTCAGTTATTGGACTTGACTGCTTGAGGTCCCGGGTTCGTGTCCTGGGTCAGGCAACAAAAATAAAATTGAATTTTTCCAATTTTCCAATAAAAAAAAACGTTGCTCGGGATTGGAAATGTGCCCGGTTGGCGATAGGCTTGGCTCGGCACCTATCACATTGTGGGACTTTGTGTCTTCGGCTAGTCGTGGGTGCCATGGTTGTGCCTCTGCCTGCCTCTGTGCCTTCGGTGATATGGGCGTGAAGATACCTATGGATATTGGCGACAGGTTGGCAACCTATCTAATGGTGTATTTGGCTAGTTGTGGGTGCCCTCGTTGTACCTCTGTCAACTTCTTCCAGCATATGGGTGTGAAGGTACTAGATTAATTTTGATATTTGTACTTCTTTTGACGGTATCGTTGTTATTTGATATCCCAGATAGCCCAGATATTTTTTGACTATTTAATTGTAATTAAGTTTTTTTCTCAATCTTAAAGTTATTATATTTTGTTATTCTTCAGTTTATTATGATCATATCTGACTTTATATCAAATCCTTCGATCCTTGAATGTACGGTTTGGTGTAGGCCACTTCTTCTCCATGTGACTAAACTTATATCGTTCTTTCGAGAAGTTTCCATGACTAAATAAGTAACAGGAAGCCATGTCCATATCCAGATTATATACCTACTCACATACCAAAAACAAACCGTTACGTTGTTGAAAGAAAAAATACAAACTCAAATATCTAAGATCTTCACATCACATTTCTTTCCTTTTGTTTGTCCTGGTATTCTGTGTAAAGACCATCTGCCTCTCTGCCTGTAAGGTCGTAAGAGGCATAGGCTAAACAAGATCACTGGTAGTAGAGCACTGTACAGCATGTTACCAGCCCTGGTGGCTAGAGCCTCACCTATTAGAGTTCAGAGAGTAGGGTAGCCGGTAGACTTGGACATTATGTCTAACACGTGGTCACAGGATGGAGACCCACCTATAACAATGGTATGTATAGACCGACTACTACAGTAGGTATGACCATCAAGAGAGACGCGCTTGTTTATCATGCCACTACAAACATGTCAACATCTTCATTTTTACCATTTTGAATATTAATAGTGCAAAGCGATCCTCAAAAACATTTTATCGATGTTTATAAAAAATCGATATATCGTTTCATCGATTACAACATCCTTGATACCACCATTTTTCTCAAGTTGCGTGGAGTATTACCTTTTTGGGATCCATTTAAGATTTAACACGGATTTTTTTGGTCATTTCAAAGACTGGTCACGAACGTCAGCAAAAAGTTTATCTTTAAATGGCAACCTTGATCTTAACTAAGTCTAAAAATACGTCGGTATTGTTGTAGCGCTTGTAGCTATGGAAGTATGTAGGAACATTACTGAGTCAACATTTAGTTTGAAATTAAAAAAGGCTCTGGAAAAAGGAAAAGGAAGCTCTCTCTACCGAAGTTATTAGACAATCGCTGCTTATAGACACCATAGATGTTTTTGGTGCGTCGCTATATTTGACCGGGTTTTATGCCACGTGTGCAAGTCCACTGGGTACCCCACGGAACAAGATAATTGCGAAACTTGAGTTAAGTAGGAGTAGGTAAACTCGAATAACTGCACTGATGGAACAATCCACTAATCAGAAGCAAGCGATGGGGTCATCGTGTCCCGACGCTAATAAAGAACACCATTTATAAATTTAGTTACTGCATCTAGAAGGCAAGTTATGCATACATAATGTATGCAAATTAAAAAAAAAATACAGCATAAATTAAAACAAACAGTAAAATGATAAAAATACAATATATTATATAACAGTATATGAAAATTTGAATATTCAAATAATTTATTACTAACAAAAACATAATTACAATATACTTATGCAATAACATTTAAACATATTCAGTGTGATAATATTCACCATAGTAGTAGCTGCTATTTTGTCAGTAGCTTTATTTCTTTTATCATAAAATATTTGAATGTAAAAATAAGGATTTGTATTTTTGATAAACAACTAAGCAAAAATTTCTGAAATTTAAAATAAGTATAGATATTGTTATGTCGCCTCTGTGGTCTTGCGGTCCAAGTGCTGGACTTGACGTCCTAACGTCCCGGGTTCGAATACCGGGTCGGGCAACAAAAAGAAAATGTGGTATTTCCAATTTTCTAAAAAAAAATGTTGCTCGGGATTGGATATGTTCCCGGTTAACGATAGGCTTGCCACCTATTACATTGTGGGACTTAGTGTCTTCGGCTAGTCATGGGTGCCCTAGTTGTGCCTCTTCCAACCCCTTCGGGGATATAGGCGTGAATATACTTAGTGTTATGACGTAGACAAATTATAAAAAATGATCTTAGATTGCCTCTAAAGTAAAACAGAAGATCAAAGTGTTTTTATGAATCTCCTACTAGTTTCTAAATGTTTTAAAAAAAATGAAAATCAAATAGAACTGCAGTGTTTGTTAAGTACTTTGTTTATAGTTTTTTTTTTATGAGACACATAATAGATGTTACAATACTGTGGTCGGGGTGTTAGTTATTCAAAAAAATTCTCCATTATACCTATTTTTGGATCAAAATAACGACCTATTTTTGAATTAGTGTCAGGACAAAAATAATTTTTAATCCGGTAAAAAATTTGTTTGGGAAATGAGAAGATCACAAATGACATTTAAATGTAATTTTTTTATGCCACATGTACGTAACTACTTTACATTCGATTTGACAGACATATATTTGATATTATTTTATAAATTTTAGTAGACGGAGACATTTATATATTTTTGGACTCTGAACAATGGATTGTCTGGTCAATCCAGACGAAACGCGATGGTCTGGACTATCTAGACGAATTGCAATCGCCTGGACAATCCGGAAGATTAGCCATCGTCTGGCAATCATAGAAGGCGTAAACATCCAGGAAACAATTACGACATAACATTCGCAAGGTTCAAAAAGGTGTTGAGTAACAAAATTGTTTTTATTTAATATTCAACACAAGATGTACCTGCCACACCTGCTATTAATATATTAAAGATATCATTAAAAAAACTACAAATAACATCTGCGGCATTTGATTTAATTGCTGGCACGAGTGATCTAAAAAGATACCAAAATGATAAAGAAATTTTTAGACGTTGGTATGTGATATCCCCATCACCCACTGGTGGTAATCTAGTAATTATTAGATTATTTTACACGCGCGTGCATTTATTACTGGGTATTAGGATTAGGGTTTATGCAATACCTCGTCCGGATTGCTACCACCACCTGTCGACATAGCACCGATGCTCATCATTGTCATTATCTGTGCTGAAGGATAGAGAAGTCAGAAGTTTTTATTTATCCTTAGATCCCGGTTATGAGTTAAGGACACGCAAAAAATATTTATAGTACGAGTATATAGACACTATAACATTAAGTCATGTATTATATACACTATAATATGAAGTCACCTATTTGTATAGGCTTTAGTGGTAATTTTGTTACGCACTCAATAAACTAAGTTTATGTTATTGCTATCTTCTTTCAATTAAAGTAAAAGAAAGAGACAAAACACTTTCATTCTGTACGCGACTTTACTGACGTTTAATCCATTCCTATATATTCCTATTTCTATGTCCATTCCTCAGAAAACTTTGATTAAAACTTCACCATTTGACATGTTAGGACTAATCTCACTTGTCTAAAATGTTTCATCTCTTTAGTTGTTGCTTCATTTGAAAAAGATAGCATGCATTTAAAATAAGTTTAGTTTGTGAACATATTCTGCTATTATATATAAATAAGTGATTTAATTTTACAATCTTAAAACATTATAAAAATCAACAGGTTGCACTCCGGAACGCAGGCAAAATACTTTTGCACAAACCGCTTTAATGATTAGTATAAAATAGCACATTCGTTTATTTTATTTGGTTCGAGAACAAAAAGAAACTATATCTCGCGCGTTGTTCACTTTGCGGCCTCTCTTTGTAGCTCAAGCTTGAAAACCACAGTATGAAATCCGGCCATAACATACAGTACATTTTGTACAGTAGGGTTACTCTTGAATCTCGAATTAATGCAAGTTATTAATAAACAATACATTATTTTATCAGTTTCATTAATTTTTTTTTTTGAAACTTAATGTTAGTAATCAGCTTATAATGTATTTAAGAGTACTTAAAATGACATATACGATTCCAATTTCCAATTTGTATGTCATAAATATTGAAGAGGAACCCTAGGTCACATGTCCTGACGCGAGTTTAACACTTTTTAGTTTTTACCCACCACAAAAAGTGCACAGCGCCGAGAAATTTTCACTTCAAAAAATTGTGTCTAGTTGAGTTGCACATCCAATTCCAATTTCCATGTCATAGATATAGAAGAGGAGCCCTAGGTCACGTATCCTGATGCGAGTTTAACACTTTTTACCCATCATAAAAAGTTCACAACGCCGAGAAATTTTCTCTTAAAAAAAATGGTGTGTAGTTGAGTTGCATATACGATTCCAATTTCCAATTTGCATGTCATAGATATAGAAGAGGAGCCTTAGGTCACGTGTCCTGACGCGAGTTTAACACTTTTTACCCAGTGCACAGCGCCGAGAAATTTTCACTTTAAAAAATGGTTGCACATAAAGTGCATACTTTATGCCGTGTGTGTGGAAAAAAAGAAAACGAAAGTCAAAAAGTGAGTTCATTGTCCTTTGCTGTTGTGGTCGTAAGGAGCGAATGTAATAGAATGAGACGGTTACATTGTAGGTCACTTAAGTACCACTACTTTATACCAACTAAAAAAAAAGTATCTTGTTATTAAATTATTAGTCTTACTTTTACTTACTAGTATCTTCACGCCAATATCCCCGAAAAGTTAGCCAGAGGCACAGCCAGGGCACCTACACCTAGCCGAAGACACTAAGTCCCGCAATGTGGCAGGTGGCAAATCCAATCCCGGGCAACGTTACGTTTAGTAGAGAATTGAAAATACACATTTCCTAGTTTTTTTGTTGCCCAACCCTCCCTGGGTCCCATAGCTGGGACCTCAAGAAGTCAAATCGTACGCCAGACCACTAGACCACAGAGACGATTTGATACCAACAAACTACTGAAAAGATAGAATTTTTAGTCAACTGTAGTAACAGAAAGTGTTTATTTTATTTTATAACATATTGAGTAAGTACGCGATAGTACTGATGATTAGAGGCAACCATTTTTCACGTGATGGTCCCGGTCTGCTGAATAGAATAGACCATCTGCGTCTATGCAAGGCAGCTCGTAAAGACAAGAATGGGGCAGAAATATTGGTATTTGGTAAGACAATCCGCAGTAGAGTTCTGGTAGAGACTCATCGCTTTACCTATTTCTGGTGCCATAATAACTCCGTTATGTTCTGGTCCTGACTTTTGATGGTAGGTTAGCTGGTAAACTTGTACAATAGGCCTACTAATCCAGCCGTAGGATATTACAGGTGCATCGCTGTCACCTTTAACATTTTTGGTTTCTATAAGTCACAGTCTTTTATGATTAGACGACCCGTGTGATTATTAGTTGATCCATCACATTGAAAACGATCTTTAATAAACATCATAGGTATTACGGCATCTCTATCTTATGACTGTTATCCAGTACGGAACACGGTAACAGCGAAATCTAATGCGATGACAGTAGGAACAAATGTGGTGGTAGGACCAACCCTGACCAGCTGCATCTCAGTACTTGACCACCTAGTACATGAGTCAATTTTGGCCTGACAAATACGTTCTGCAAACCGACCAACAGCACTCGTGCTAAGAATCTCAGTAAACACTTTTGGAAATATAAATTGTGTGCTTATTTTGTATTCTGCATTTGTAGTGATAACGTAGATGTTGAAAAGCGAAAAACGATTTGAATAGCTTTAAAATTCCAAATTCGAAATTCAAATTCAAGATGTGTTGGTAGGCTAAAAAATTGAATGATATTTTGCAGACTTGCTTAAGGCTCCAATGAAATATCGATAAACAGAAAATTTCAAATTCATTCAAACAGTTTCGCAAAAAACAAACATTTTTTGTAAATTCAAACAACCTGATTCTTATTCTAAGCTCATACATTATTTGTCAAGAAAAAAACGACGGAGACAATTTACTATTTGAACACAAAACATCCTTATGTATGTACGTGACGGCCATTTTTATGCGCAAATATAATGCCTTTGAATACAGCGTCGGATTGGCAAGTGAATTTCAAGTGCTTGAGAAGCTATCGATCTACTGATTTCGTAGAAAGGGACAACGGTAATATACTACGTTAGTCGGGTGTTAAGAGAATATCCTACGATAGTGGCTCATACTAGGTGGTTGAGGGCCGTATAACAGCCCACCAAAATTATGCCACTGTCTTACCTATTATCAGCGCCGGACTTGACTTCTTGAGGTCCCGGGTCCCGGGGTCCGGGTCGGGCAACAAAAAAATTAGAAAATGCATATTTTCAATTTCCTAATAAAATAACGTTGCCCGGGATTAGCTATGTGCCCGGTTGGCATTAGCATTGTCACCTATCACATTTTGGGACTTAAACAATATTATTTCAATAATTCTTATTGTCATCTGTAAAAGACAACATAATGAGGTATGCCATAAAGTTGCTTTTATAAGTGGACTTTAAGCAACATGGAAATAATACTATTATAAGTCTACTTAAATAGTACTATTATAAGGGTCCCGATTACATAAAAAATCAATTGAACGTGTTCTGTTGTAAAAGTTAACACCTAGGCCAAGCCACAGCAAAATCATTATAACTGCATATACCCGTAAATAGACCAAATTGGCATAATACCTTCGATCAACAGTTTCGTGACCACTCACGGCATTAGAAATAATTGGCTGTTTGTAAATTGGCAAAAGAAAGCAGCCAGTAAGTACATTAACACGTGCTCATTTAAAGCTGAAAATTGCGAAATTTGAATTTGGAAACCGATTTCACTTAATTTTGGAATGGACATGTTTTTAAACATTTTCAAGCAAGGAGTATAAATACTCTTTTGTTTTGAAGTTTGTGTTTGGACTGGCAGGCAGCACACATAGAAGAAGAAGGAGAATATTTTATTCATGTCGCACAATGTGTCACAATATTTACTAGATTAAGAATACATACCATATTGATTTTACAAAAAACTCTAAACGTATAGAATAATCCTATTAATATTATAAATGCGAAAGTTTGTAAGTATGGATGTATGGATGTTTGTTACTCTTTCACGCTCGAATGGCTGAACGGATTTGTCTGAAATTTGGAAGACAGATAGATTGTGACCTGGATTAACATATAGGCTATTTTTAATCCCGATCGCACACCGGGTTTCTGTGAAAACGCGGGCGAAGCCGCAGGTAGCAGCTAGTATAATTATATTGCAAAAACTGCAATAAATTGACTTCGAATTCAATAAGTAAACGTCCAGAAAAAATATTTATTTTTCTCGATTTCTGTGGGATTCCGTCATCAGACCCAGACGTTGTGGCAAAGGAAGCTCAGCAGTACACTCTTTCAAAGAAAAAAAATATATCGATTCAGTAATGACGAAGAAATTAATTAACATACATAAAAAATACAAAAGTCGATTATGTAAATTTTTACTTTTGAAAACGATTAAAAAAAATTACGAAATTTTTAAAACTGTAAATGCCGCTTGCACTTTCGTAGGGTTAAATTTGGTATTAGGTTGAATTATTTATCTCGACATACCTTGTAATGCAGAGGTATTTTAACCTTGTATTAGTAACTAATTCGTGCCTAATTAGAATTTAGCCTAGGATGATATAAGCGATCCTTATGCCCCAAAACTGTTACCTAGTACCGTGAGCCTTAATACTTTTAAATATATTTTTTTCAAACTGATTGTACTAAGCAAACACAACATCTGACCGTATCATATAATACTTTGAAAAATACTGTACAGTAGTACTATTTAAATTATGCGCTTCGGCTATATTCGTCAAGCTTCGGAAATCCGAATGTATTTAAAAGATATCTAATAAGAATTGTTATTACACGTAATTAATCATTTCGCTTAAATTAGGTCAACCAATTTAAAAATAAAAGTATAAAGTGTAAAAAGAGTAAAAAGTGTAAAGTCGAAGCGCATAATTTAAGTAGTAGCACTGTACTTTCGTTTGCTTATTAGTTGTTATACATGATACCAAATACATATATGGCCTTACTCTTGTGCTAGTAA